>JBBPUG010001328.1:0-10487 GCA_038094535.1 Tubosaeta aff. alveolata
AGAGAAGCATGTGGCTGCAAGGGGAATGGCGGTAACGATAAGGCACAGCCTTGATAAGGGATGTGGCAGCCAATAGCAATAAGGGATCATATGACTAGGAATGATGCATGTGGTGACCATGAGTCAATCATGATACGAGTCATAATGAGTCATAGATAAGAAGTGAGTCATGAGGAGTCATAATGTGTCATGACTAGCATGAGGCACGTCATAAGGTTTGCATAGTGTATGCCTTGAGGCATGACATCATATAAGGGAATGGATTCCAGACCCAAAGCATGTGATGTGAAGAATTGAGAAATGAATACGTGTTAAGGCAATGACCTTGTGGACATCTAATGTATTCTTGATGACGTCTAGAGCATACGTGCGCTCTTGTACTAAGACCAGGATATGGTCCCGTAACAGTACCTAATTCCTCCGTTTTTGTTAGGGGTTTGGTCCACATTTCGAACGGGAATGGGAACATCAAGTTTCATCAAGGAAAGCTTGTGTTTTCGTGCAAACTGCCAGTCTATGCAGTTAAGGTCTGCTCCACTGTCTACGAGAGCTCGGGTGTCGACGGTTTTCATTGTGTGCGTAGGTTCCAGGAGTTGCAAGGCAATGTGCATAGATTTCTTGGAACGGGATACAATTACAGGAGCACACGTAACTGGGGAGACTCGCATTGTTCGAGGTCCCCGATTTAAAAACCCGATTCGAAAGAAAAGCCAACTCTTTTGACCGAGGTCCCTTCCTCTTCATCGTCGTCGTCATCCTCAGTATCCTTTAGTCCTGGAGGGGGGTCATCGTCATCTTTGACTCGTTGGACCTTTGTGGGTTTCAAGGGGAAGGCAGGGCAGGCACTGCTGAGATGTCCAGATTTCCTACAATGGAAGCAGAGTCCTTCTTTGCGGCATCTCTCTCTTTCCTTAGCGGTGAGTTTTGGAACTCTAACCGCATTGACGTCCATGGCGTCGGGGTCCTTCTTGGAGGAAGGAGGAGAAGCTTGTAGGTAGCTGGGGCGAGAGGGGTTCTTGTTTTGTTGGGTGATTTCTTCGCCACATTCCCATTGGGTTTGGAATGATACGGCCTTCTTGTACCAATCATCAATGGCAGAGGGGACGGTATCCATCTGAAGTATCCGCTTCATCAGGGGAGGGGGAATGCCCGAGGCATAGTAGTTGATCAAGACATTTTGATCAGTAATCCCAGCGATAGCGACTTGGTTCTGGAATCTGGCATTGTAGTCGGTGATGGAAGGGACGTAGTTCCCTTTCTTGTCCTTGGTCATTCGGGTGGTGGAGAGCCATGCGACGGCATTCCCAGTGGTATCATGGTGTTTGAACGCTAGTTCAAACTTTGCGACAAACTCAGCCATAGTCCCGAAAGTTTGCGCACTCAAGGCTTGGTCTCTAAAGGTATCTGCCCAGGTCCGGGCAGATCCTTTGGTCATGTAGGACAGGGTGAAGGCGATCTTTTTCAGATCAGAGTTGTAGACATCCTTGTTCACTTCTACATAGAACTGTACAGAGCGAAGCCAAGGGATGGATTTGGAGTAATCTCCATCAAAGGGGTCAGGGACGTTGAGACGAAGTTCGGTGGGTCTAGAAGTCATGGGTTTGGACTTAGATTTCGTGGGAGTAGACGGGGTGGCGACAGGAGCAGTGGCAGTGGCTATCATGGAGAGGGAAATGGAAGGAGTCAACGGGGTAGGGCGCGAGACTAGTTGGGGAAAGGGGAGTGGGTCGTCGTCAAGAAGGGTGGTGGAACGATGGAGCCGATCTGCGAGGGCAGCGATGTGTTCTTGTTCAAGGAAGTGGGCGATGGGATCGTCCGTTTCAGAGGTTTCAGGAGCGTCTTTGAAAAGACCAGGGAGTTCCTTCTCCGTCTCAGAGTCACTGAGTTTAGGAGTAGTACTTCGTCGTTCCCAACGTGGGTCGACGGGTTCAGAGGTAGACGAGAGGTGTTCAAGGGGTCGATCAGTTGACAGCTGAGGTCGCCTGACAGGTGGGGGTCTCGAGGACGAAATGGTTGCGACTTACACAAGGGTAATCGTGAAGGGCAAGTTAAACCTTTTGTTACGCTTGGCCTGGGTAAGGTTGAGCGTAGCCTCAAGGGTCAAGGGTTCAAGGTAGTCGCTTGTCTCTGTGATGAGAACACTGCCTTTCACTGCAGTGGGATCAAAGGGGGATCAAGGGTTCGAGGAGCACCTCTTGTTGAGAGGAAGGTGCAAGTTCTCTGTAAGGAGCACGAGGGAGACGATGGAAGTACAAGGTCAAGATTGAAGAGGTCTAACTTAGGGTACAGGGTCTGTACTCGAAGGTTTATATACTACATGGAACAAATAAAGGTAAACATGGAACGAGTCATACGTCATAAGATGAATGAGTCATATCGTGCGAGAGGAACGGAAGAATGAGTCATGAAGGAGTAAGCTTGATGACGGGCAAGTGCGATGGAGTCGGATAGGTGAGTCATCAAGGAAAAGAAACGTGTCCGTGTACACGAACGTCCAAAAAGAGAACACAGAGAAAGAAAACGTAACATCGTCATTCATCCCCAATGGCCAATCGCTACATGTGGCATGTTGCAAACGATACGAGTGGGGGGTACTGCACTGGAAGCGAAGTGGGATGCAATTTGTTGCATGGCCCATGAGAGCAGGGTGTGCACGGATTGTCGACGGAGGGGGCATATTGCAAGTAGGCGGGGTATGAAGTGGGCCATGCGGGTGTTGCAAACTGTAGGAGCTGGGGACTTGGGGGACACATTGCAATCGCCGAGGGGCGCTGAAGGGGATGGTGTATTGCAAGCAAGGGGGCGGCTATAATGAGATGTTGCAAGTCATAAGAGGGGACAGAGCGCACATTGAAAATCGAGCGTGTTGCAAGCAGGCGTGATACGGTGCGGGTGTTGCAAACCTTAAGATTGGGTGATGAGAGCACACTGCAAATCTGTGAGGGGGAGGGAGTATTGCAAGCGGGCGGGGTACGATGCGGGTGTTGCAAGAAATACGGGCGGGTGGGGGGCGAACATTGCAAACCGGGCGTGTTGCAAGCGGGCGGGGTACGATGTGTGTTGCAAGCCACAGTAAGAGTGGGCGGGAAGGGGGGGGGCATGTTGCAAATAGAGCGGGTGGCGAGGGCATATTGCAAACCATGGAGGGCGGGCAGGGCACGATGTGGGTGCTGCAAGAAATAAGAGCGGGTGAGGGGTGAACATTGCAAACCGGGCATATTGCAGGCGGGCGGGGTACGATGTGTATTGCAAGCAATAGTAAGAGTGGGCGGGGGAGGGGGGGCATGTTGCAAATAGAGCAGGCGGCAAGGGCACATTGCAAACCATGGTGTATTGCAAGCGGACGGGGTACGATGCGGGTGTTGCAAGTCATGAGAGCGGGCGGGGGGCACACAATATTGCAAACTGTGCGTATTGCAGGCGGGCAGGGTAAGAGTGGGCAGGTGAAAGCATGTTGCAAATCGCCGAGAGCGTATTGCAAGCGGAGCGGGGGCTGCAATCCGTGAGCTGGTAAACGCGTGTTGCATATCGTCAAGGAGCGTGTTGCAACCGGTAGGAAGGTACGGTCTTGCAAATTATCAAGGGATAGTGGGGTATGACAGTGTTGCAATAACTTATTGCATGAGGCGCTGGGCGAGCAGCAAAGCACATTGCAAACAAACGTAGAAATTAACTACCATACTTCATGCAAATCTGCCTTGCCGCTAACTACCGTGCAAATTTGCAATAACTTTCCACTGGCGCCTGTGAATGGCTATTGATTGCTGAGTTTGCACATAACCAAAACACTACCAGTGCAACCGGTTTCTCTCCGTTTATCTTAAACTATGGACAACAACCACGATCTGGATTTGCTCAGAAAAAGGCAAAAAGGAACCCTGCAGCTGGAGAGTTTGTGGACGAAATGCGCACTACGCGTGAGATCACATCGGCCAGTCTCAAAATGGCGGCTTATGACATGAAACGATATCATGACAGAAAAGTCAGAGCCCCTATCGAGTACAAACCCGGCGATTTAGTCCTACTTGAAGTGACGCACATTCGTACTGAACGACCATCAAAGAAACTCGATGATAAAAGATATGGTCCATTCGAAGTGATCAAAAAAGAAGGACCTGCTGCGTATCGTTTAAAGTTGGTCAAAACTTGGCACAAAATTCATCCCGTCTTCCACGAATGCTTACTCCACCCATACTATAAAGGAGAGTTTCCCTCTCAACAGATTCAACCACCACCTCCACCAGCGATCGTTGACAGACATGAGGAACACGAGATCGAAGAAATTTTGGATTCAATGCGTGTCGGCAATACTATTGCTTATCTCGTTAAATGGAAAGGTAGCCCTCACGACGAAAACGAATGGAAACCCGTTCGAGAACTCACACATGCGCAAGAGGCCATTAAAGATTTCCATAAGAAAAACCCCGATGCTGAACATCTTGCTATCCATATAAAGACCAATACTACCAAATTCAATCCCCCATGTGTCTGTCCAATCTGTCAAGGAAAACCTCTCCCGATGCCATCTAAGACCTTTCATACCGCCTCTTTTCTTCATTTTCGCGATAGTTTTAACAAATTTGACGATTCTTTCTTTGAATTCCCGGTAGTTGATTCGGAGTCTCAACCCTAAAAGGGGGGTAATGTCAGAATTCTATTTTCTCTCTTCACATCTTTCACATTATCACATAGCCCAGACTGTTCTAGACTCTGACGTCATGATGATATCATACCTCGTGTACTTCTAGACCATGACATCATGCCTCATGTATAACACGTGTAAAGTAGTATATAAGTAGTCAGTCGATACCCTGTATCTCTTTCCTCAGTTTCGGAATCATCATTCACTTGCTCTTCGCAGCCTGCATTCATTTTGAGTGCATATAGGTGTGATTAGTGGGAGTCCTGACATTATTCCAAAACTACCCTTCCACCACCCACTCTTCGTGCTTGGCGCACGCTTCCTACCGTCCATCCTCATATCTTTACCTTTGCCAGTGATTGTGCGGACTCTTCATCCCCATCATTGTTCTATACCCGGCCTCCAGGGTTAAGGAGCGACAGTTGGTAGACTTAAACTACCTCGGGCAAGCACCCGAATCCCATCCGCTGCATATACGGTCGTCCGCCGTAATAAATAAGGATAACGTTGCTCTTGGTGGAAAGTGCACTACCACCCATATCTGTGGAGCGTGAGGCCGTAGTGTAAAACGCATCGATAACATTTGCTGTTCGCGTGATCACAGCGATTGTCACATCTGACGAGGGCAGTATTCCCTTGGGCTGTAGTAAAGCCTTTTCTGGTTCCCCCATCTTCGACACTCGCATCCTGCCCTGGGACTTTCAACGTCAAGCTCGTGTCTTGACCTTCCTCACTCATACGCATTCGGTTCAGAACAAGTGAACGTTCCCAGCGAGCTGCTGTGCACCGCTGAAGTAGTAACTTGTCCTCTGACAACGTGCCCATCCTGTTGGATTATAATACTCCCACCACACCCTTGTCCGTGTCAACATTCCTCGCCGAACCTACCAGAATGTCATTCGTCCAAGGATTGTCTGCGGACCATGGCAAAACACCCATACCTGCTCCCAATACAGCTGCTCGTACATTCACACTCGACGAGCTCAATACCATCGTCAACGATGCCATTTCACGAGCAATGACCCAAAGAGACATAAGAGACGCCCTTAGGGCTGCTCGACCTGTCGAACCCCAACCACCTGTTAATCTCATTCCTATTCCCGAGCATGGCTATGACGACAAGGAGATTAAAAAGTCGTTCATGCCCAAACCCGAGCCGTTTGACAGCAACAAATCCAAATTCCTGACGTGGTGGCGTCAGATGGCACTTTACCTTGGAGGTTTTGAGAAAGAGCCAAGCGACTGGCAAAAGATCATGCTGGTATTGTCCTTCATGCGAGGAGGATCGGGAGGACGATTCGCTGATACGTGGCTCAATCAAAACGTCACCAACATCGAGAGAGTTAATTTTGAACAATTTAGAAACCAACTTTCAATTACCTTCGCCCCTGCCTCTCTGCAACGGGAAGCAGAATCCCAATTGTTCACAATGAAGCAAGGCAATAAAGGCCTTGAGGAGTTCCTTATCGAATTCCAACAGAGGATCACCCAGGCCGGTCTTGATGAGGTCACTAATGGCCAAATCTTGGTCGGTCTAATCCGCCGAGCTTGTAAGAACGAAATCGTCGAGTTTGTCGAAAGAGCCAACGATAAACTCCTCGAAAGTGTTGTCCTCGATGATTGGGTCCAAGCCTTACTTAAGGCCGATTGAACCCTTACGGAAATTGCGGAACAAAAGAGAGGTGCAGGACTAACAACTTCTACCACAACGACCAATCGCGGGTATGTTTCCCCTCGTTACAAAGGGAGCAATCCAATTTACAATTTCACCCAAAATCCTGCGCAGCAAACCCCTTCCATCCCGTCCAATGCCACTCCAACCACGCCGTCGTTATATACGCCCGGAACGTTTGGAGGCCAGGGGGTCCCCATGGATCTATCGAAGGCTCACGCAGAGGGAAAATGCCGTCAATGCGGAAAACCGTGGCCATGCAAGGACCACTTCAAACCGCGAATCCCTGTACGCAAGATTACGTTCAGAAATCACATCGTGGAATACACCAACGATGCTGATTTGGAAAAGAAGTTGGAAGAAATTGCGAAGGATTTTCCAAAGGGAGAATAGACAAGAGGTCATCTAATTCTCCCAAAGACAATGTAGTTACCACTCCGTCGAATGTAAATATTGCAAGTGTGAATTGATATGCAATTTTGCCTGTTGATGAAGTGGAAGTGACCTCAAAAGTACGGTATCGAAAAATGAACGACAACGCCGTAAAATTAAAGAAAGGAACAGAGCACAGCACAGGCTGGGACATTAGCAGCGCTGAAGACAAAGAGATAAAACCGTGGAGTCGTGAATTGATCTCCACGAAAATAGCAGTAGCAATGCCACATGGAACATATGGCCGAATTGCCCCTCGGTCAAGTTTGGCAGTCAAAGGAATCAATGTCGGTGCCGGTGTGATTGATAGTGATTATAGAGGAGAAATAAAAGTCCTCTTAATCAACAACACAGGGATCTTCCATAAAGTCAACAAGGGAGATCGCATCACGCAGTTGATTTTTGAGAAAATAAATATGGATATTCTCAACAAAGTCATTGAGCTCGAACACACCGAACGAAACGACAAAGGGTTCGGTTCTACTGACAAGAAAGACAAGACGAAAGTCGCCAAGTCTGATCCGGTTCCACCGGTGAAGATCCTTCGTCGAGAGACGACGGACACGCGACCCAAGTAACCGGTTGGTCACCGGCAAGTCTGACGAGGTTAATCCTCCGACGATCCTTCCTTCGACAAAGGTGGATAATCCTTCTACAAAAACAAAGAGGTCCTGGCTGAATACGGTTGACCCGTGGACATGCCAGTGGATAAAACAAGTGATCAACAAAGAAGACCAGGATCGTGCATTAAAACATCTAAGATCCTTCGTACACGATTCGCGAGAACAAGAAGTTACCCCTCAACTGATACAACAAATCAAAGAGTGCAATACGTTGGAAGCACAATTTGCTTTGAGGGAACTTCAACAAAAACTGCGATTCGTACAATGAAAGAGAGCTGGTGATGTGTTTGAGGTGTCTGTACAACTTGAGACAACCTCTGGAAACCTAATCAATGCTCTCGCTCTTTTGGATTCAGGATGTACAGGAACAACAATTGATGCGGATTACACCAAAGAAAAAGGCTTAGCTACGTACAAATTACCACGTCCTATTCCTGTATATAATGCCGATGGATCAATCAATCAAGCGGGTTCAATCTACGAGTTTGCCACGATGACAATGAGGATTGGTGAACATTTGGAACACATCACAATGGCCATGACAAAACTGAGTACACATCCCATATTTTTGGGATATGAATGGCTAAAGAAACACAATCCAAATGTTGACTGGAAAAATCAAACTCTGGAATTCCGCTGTGATAACGATCATACACCTTGTCTATTGTCTATGGACAACGATGATGAGAGGGAGGAGGAACGATTCTTCGCCATAGATTACGAATACATTAGGAACTTAGCTACAGACATTGCCATCGCTTCAGGTCAAAAGAAAAGAGAACAGACCTTTGAAGAAACAGTTCCTTCTGTATACCACGAATACAAAGATGTCTTTGCGAAAGAAACATTTGATGAACTACCTCCTTGTCGTCCTTGGGATCACGCAATCGAACTACTTCCAGGAGATCACAAAATCAATTGTAAATCTTATAATCTAACTCTCACCGAGCAAAAGGAGCTCGATGATTTCCTCGAAGAAAATCTGAAAACTGGCAGAATTCGTCCGTCCAAATCTCTGTTTGCATCTGCATTCTTCTTCATTAAAAAGAAAGATGGCCGCCTTCGTCCTGTCCAAGATTATCGAAAGCTTAATGACATTACTGTCAAAAACCGATATCCCCTACCCCTTATCAACGAGCTTATCAATAAACTAAAAGAAGCGAAATACTACACCAAACTGGACATTCGATGGGGCTACAATAACATACGTATGAAAGAAGGAGACGAATGGAAAGCAGTGTTTCAAACAAATAAAGGACTTTTCGAACCGCTTGTAATGTTCTTTGGACTTACAAATTCCCCTGCCACATTTCAAACCATGATGAATCACATTTTCCGAGACCTAGTAAACTGTGGCAAAGTAGTTGTATATATGGATGACATAATGATCTTCACCAAAACCCTTGAGGAACATTGTAAAATAGTCAAAGAAGTGCTTCAAATCCTTCAGGAAAATCAACTTACACTAAAGTACACAAAGTGTGATTTTGAAGTCACTGAAGCCAAATACCTTGGGTTATTGGTATCAGAAGGTAGTGTTCGTATGGATCCTGGTAAAGTCAAGGGAGTCACAGACTGGCCAGTTCCAACGAACAAGAAACAATTGCGCGGTTTCCTTGGTTTTCTAAATTTTTACCGTCAATTCATTAAGGACTTCGCCCAAACTGCTCGACCATTAAACGCATTAACTTCGGATAAAAAGGAATTTGAATGGACCACTGACTGTCAAACTGCTTTCGTGACATTAAAAACAAAAATTACGACAGCTCCGGCCCTTCGATTACCTCTTGCCGAGGGAAAATTCCGCATTGAAACCGATGGTTCAGGCTTTGGATTGGGCGCAGTCCTTACACAATATCAAGAAGAAAAATGGCACCCTATTTCGTTTATTTCCCGAAGTTTAAGCGACGCTGAACGAAACTATCATGCCACTGATCTTGAATTAGCTGCGATCATGTTCGCTTTAAAGGAATGGCGCCAGTATCTTCTTGATGCAACCAAGCCGTTTGAGATTTTGACTGACCATCAGAATCTCACATACTTCACGAAGCCCCAAGATTTGTCTCATCGACAAGCCAGATGGCATCAAACCCTCCAGGAATATCACTATACAATCGCCCACCGCCCCGGAAAAACTAACCCCACTGATCCCTTGTCCCGGAGGCCAGATCATGAGAGGGGGGTAGATGTTGACAACACTCAAATTACCATCCTAACTCTGTCCAAACAATTCGAAACACGAACGCTCCAAACCGAATCAATCGAATCTCTTATTCAAAAACATCGAAAACAAGTCAAGAGCTTCGTAAAAACTGGATTGGAAAATAAGGAAAGCATATGGAGTGTAAAAGACGAGATGATTCATTGGAAAACATTGTTGTATGTTCCATATCAACCAGAACTGAGAGAGAAAGTCATTTGAGAAAATCATGATCATCCCATCGCTGGACATCCAGGGATTAGGTGTACATTAGATCTGATCAAAACTAAGTACTACTGGCCGACGATAAAGCGAGACATCCATAGATACATCAAAGGATGTGATAAATGCCAGCGTACTAAAATAGATCAACAAGGGAAACGAATGCCCCTGAATCCAAACGAAATCCCCGATGCGCCATGGGAAATTATCTCGGTAGACTTGATCAGCCCGTTACCCGAGTCCAAAGGAAAAAATGCGATACTCGTGGTAGTCGATCGATTCTCGAAAATGATCAGACTCTTTCCAGTTCTGACGGAAATAACGGCACAAGGAGTAGCGAAGATCTTCAGAGATGAGATTTTCAAGTTGCACGGATTGCCAAAGAAAGTGATTTCAGATCGCGGTCCACAATTCGTTTCATCATTTATGAAAGAACTATACGAACAGTTGAAGATCGACAGAAATCCATCGACAGCATTCCACCCAGAAACTGACGGTCAAACTGAATGGATAAATGCATGGGTTGAACAGTACCTCCGACTCTACATAAATCATCGTCAGAACGACTGGGCTGAATGGCACCAGATTCTGGGTAAGTCATGCAAACCGTGCGATAGTTAGCGTTCCACCATTTTGCACGAAATGCGGTCGTCCGACCATCCTCTCAGCCCATTCCGCACTTGCAACATGGTGTCC
>JBBPUG010001329.1:0-10484 GCA_038094535.1 Tubosaeta aff. alveolata
CTCGAACTGTCGTCTCGTCTTCTCACCTTTCCCCTTCCAATGACTTCCTCGTGTTGTCATTTCCTTTCCAAGGTAGATGACTCGACTCTACAGTTCCTTCTTTTATCTTGCCTTATCTTTGCTCTCTTATTGGACGATTAGCTCCGCAGCTGTCTCTCTCATGACGGCGATGTTCCCCCCTGTTCCATTACATTCCATAGTGTTCCATTCTCCCACGACTAGAACACTTATATACCAGGTCGCCTGTATTATAGTTCCTCACTCTGAATCTACGCACCTGGTGCTAGACCCTCTCTGTCCTTGAGCGATTCTCGAGTCCTCTGAGTTCCTTGTCATTGTCCTCAGTCCTAGCCAACATCCTTCGTCCTTGGTCCTCGGATCTCTTAGTCCTAAGTCCTTTGTCTCTTACCCATTGTCTTCGTGATACTCATCTCTTGTCCTCGAGTGATTCTCGAAACCAGTGTGCTCCCTCATCTTCATCATCTGTCCTCTACCTTCGGTTCGCACTAAGCTTGCTAGGAGAGACGCTGTGGTACCTCTTAGTGAGCATCCGCCTCTCTTGGGTTTAGTTGAACACTCTCTTGAGTACACTTCGTGTTACCTACGTCCTCTCGGGTGCACCTCGCGTTACACCCTCATCATTGACGTTGTGGTGGTGAGTCACTGTTGTGTGCCCACTCCCTCATCGTCGTCCTGTTGGTAGTGGGTGCAGTATTTGCCCCGCCGGTCGTGGTGTGGTGCCGCCGTTGCATCGTCTTGTGGGTGGTGGATGTGCTGTGCGCTGTTTTGCCTCCGTGCCTGTTGTCATGGTGGGTAGTGGGAGCACCATTGCGCCCCCTCCTCATCGTTGCATGGATGGTAGTGCCACGTGCCGTTGCGCACCCCTACCCGTCGTCTTGGTGGGTGGTCGGAGCGCTGTTGCGCCCCCTCACCCCCTCGTCGTCTCGTGGGTGGTGGGCATGCCGTGCACCGTTGCGCACCCCTGCCCAGCGTCTTGGTCGGTGGTGGGAGCGCCATTGTGCCCCCTCGCCTTCCTGGGCATGGTGTGGGTGGTAGGCGTACAGTGTGTCATTGCGCACCCCTGCCCGTCGCCTTGGTAGGTGGTGGGAGCACCGTTGTGCTCCCTCACCCTCCTCGTTGTCTTGTAGGTGGCAACCGGTCGTCTTGGTTGGTGGTGGGAGTGCCGTTGTGCTCTCCTCATCCTCCATGTCATCTTGTGAGTCGAGGGGGTGCCATGCGCTGTCGTGCCTCTCCGTCCACCGACCTGGTTGGTGATGGGAGTGCCGTTGCGCTCCCTCACCCTCGTTGTCTTGCGGGTGGTGAGCGTGCCGTGCGCCGTTGTGCTCCCCTTGCCATGCTCGTCCTGTGGTGGTTGGCATGCACCGCATTTCCTTGCGTGTCGTCATGGTTGATGATGGGAGCACCGTTGCACTTCCCTCGTCCTCCTCATTGTCTTGCAGGTGGTGAGCAACCCATGCACCTCCCCGGTTGCACCCCCCTGCTCGTCGTCCAGGTTGGTGGTGGGAGCGCTGTTTCACTCCCCTTGCTCGCCTCGTTGTTTCATGGGAGTGGGCTTGCCGTGTGCCGTTGCGCACCCTGCCATTGCGCCCCCCATTGTCTTGGTGGGGACGCCGTTGCACCCATTTGCCTTCCTGATCGTCCTGGGGATGGTGGGTGTGCCGCATGCCGTTGCACCGTGGTCCTCGTCACAGGCTATGGTGCATCAATTCATCGTGGAGTGATGGTGGGGGCGTACCCTCTCCACATCGCCATATAGTGGTGGTGATGGCAGCAGTGGCAGTGACGGTGGGTATGCAGGAGAGCGCGCCACCATTGTGCCCTTGTCGCCATCAGCATCGTGGTGGTGGGTGTGCCGTTGTGTGCCCTCGCCCATCCCGTTGTCGTTGTGGGCCAGCAGGTGGGGTGGTGGTGGTGACTGCACCCTTGCGCCGCCATGCCCTTGTCGCTGTTGTGGTGGTAGGTGTGCCGTTGAGCAGCCACACCCAAGCCGTCATCGTGGGCGTGTGGGTGGTGGTGGTGACTGCGCCGTTGCGCCGCCTCGCCCTTGTCGCTGTCAGCGTCGTGGTAGTGGTGGGTGTGCTGTTGCGTGCCTTCGCCCATGCCGCTGTTGTGGGCACGCGGGTGGTGGTGTTGACGACACTGTTGCAGGTGGTGACCACACTGCTGCACCACCATGCCCTTGTCGCTGTCAGCGTTGTGGTGGTGGGTGTGCCGTTGCATGCCCTCGCCCACGCTGTTGTCATTGTGGGTAGTGGTGGTGACCACACCGCTGCACCGCCGCACCCTGGTCGCCATCGACATCATGGTGTGTGCGCCATTTCATGCCTTCGCCCATGCCGTCACCGTTGTGAGTAGAGTGGTGATGATAGGTGCACCGTTGCGCACCTCGCCATCTTCGTCGTTACGGTGAGGTGGGTCCCCCCACTGCCGCTCTCCTGCCCTCACTCCTCATGGTGGTGGTGGGCATGCTGTTCTGCTGTCACCACTGTCGTCGCCGGCACTGAGGTAGTGAGTGCGCCATTGCACATTTTCGCCCTCGTCATCATCTATTTGGTGGCAGTGGGTTGTTGCACGCTCGTCGTGCGTGGTAGTGGTAGTGGTGGTGAGCTGTTGCATTGCCATCGTCGTCGTCACGATCTGTGGCAGGTCACTGCACTACTGTTGTTGTCGTGGTAGTGAGGGTGTACCTGTGTGCCTCCTCACTCTCGCCACATCGTCGCATGATGGTGAGCACCTCGTTACGTTCTGCCTCCCCTCGCCTAGGTCGTCGATGTGGTGGTCGTGGTGGTGGTACGCCGTTGTCAGTGGTAGGTGAGTACATGTGCAGGTGGGTGTGAGCAGCGCCTGTGCATTTACTTGGAGCACGGGATGAGACGGATAGTGGCGGCCGATGGCGTGTGGGATGGAGCGTATAGCTGGGAGGTGACGCACGACGGCTTGCCTGGCAGGTGGAGAGAGGTCGGGTGCAGCGAGTGTGTAGTAGTTTGGGTTGTGTGTAAGCAAAACAGAATTCGAACAATGTGAATCAGGTGATCTGTTCGCCCAAAATTTCTTTAAGTCCACACTATTAGGAATTTATTACTACATTTTATTAGGCTATCTACCCTAGTTACCCATGTAGCACTGTCGAACGCTGTAGCGCTGTCAGCCTGTGCCTGTGTGATGTGATGTGACACTGTGATATGGCTGTAGCCCTGCTGTAACACTGTGACACTGTGACGCTGTTGCCATGTGATGCTGTGACATGCTATGATGTCACTGTAACATTGTGACACTATGACTCAGTTGCCCTGTCACACTGTGACATGCTGTGATGTTGCTGTAAATCCTGTGACAACTGTGTGAAAATTAGTGGTTTGCTGATGATGTTTCCTTGAATAGTGAACAATTATCCATCATGATTGACACTGGGAGGTATGTTCCTTCCCTCTTATGCACAGGGGTCACTCACCCATCCCGGCTTGTCAGTTCTGACCTCTGGGTCTCCAAGTCTGTGCCGGGGGCCACTATGGAGAGTTTCCAAGCAGAGGTCTCCTATGCATCTGGCTCTGCTTCAGGTAACGCCGCCATTTATCGCATGCTCCATAGCCTAGGCTCATTTACACTGTGCTAGGCACTGTCATGTCCACCACCTTGGACTTTGCCGGATTTCCTATCGATTCGCAATTCTTCAGTATGACTGGTCGTTCTCATTGAATCATGTCAGCTCAGTATCCCGCAGTAGAGGCATTATGAGGAAACCCTGCCGCTGGTGCGGACGGTTTGATTGGGCTTGGACCAAGTGTTGGATCCATTATTCGGCGATCTTGAACTCCAGTGCTGCCAACCCACCCATGGATTGCATATTCAATATTTCATTTCGAGATCAAAGACTGACAAAGGCTGGGATTACAAACTCCTGGGAGAGAGATGAGGATGAGTCCCAAAGTCAGCAAGTGACACCCAGACCTTGCCATCTGGCGCAATGGAACAATCAGAGGAATCGGACTCCGAGCAGGGCCGCCATTTGTACGTGGCAAGTCCCGAAACTTCAACGCTGGCAATATTGTCATCGTGTTGCCCTGACGCTGGTAGTACTTGCCAGCACTGTCATCGTCATCAGATAGTCAAGTAGTTGTTGGTGTTACTACTAGTAGCTATCACAGCTTATGTATTTGCAAGTAGGTTTCATAGTATATCCACCACGGATGTACAATCATAATGCATGAAGATAAGCATAACAGCATGATTTAGTTGGGCGTAACTAGTACACTGTCTTTTAGCAATTTGGTAAGTTCATCAGAGTCAATAACATCGGTATCTCTAGATCATAAGATGAGTAAGCACTACAATGATTTAGTTGGGACTCACTTGGAACCTTCATATTGGATGGAAAACATGACTTTCCCATTTGGCAAGACTTCAAAACCATGGATGCGATAGTAAAGGCTATCTGAATCATCTACTCTGAGATAGAATGTGTGCCTGACAACCTTGGGAATCTTGGGGAGTACAACAAAGTCTTCCGCAACCTCACTGTTGAGATGAGTATGGGACTGGGGGACTGAGGGCCGTTGGAGTAAGGGTAGAGGTCCAGAAGGGCAAAGCAGTCTGAAGTGGTCTTTTCCCACATACGAAGCTCTGTCTCTTTGTTGACGTATAGCCCTTCATGATGTTTGAAGTCAGTTGGCATCAGCATAGAAAATGAAGTACCTCAGGTCACATATTTTTCGTTCCACAATACGAGAATGGTGAAATGGGAGATGACAGAGGATATCATGTTGTAACATTAAGAGTGTTTATGTGGCCGAACAAATATGTAGATGACTGGCAAATGGCTATCAGCTTTCCCACATACAGAGAAGGGATAAGACGTGCTCCTCCATTGTCATAACAGGTTGCTGGAGGATGTCCTCCATCCTGTGTTGCAGTATGTCAATCCCCTGTGATGAGAGTTTGGGCCATCTGGTGCCATGCGGCAAGGTTCTCCCTTGTCTGACAGACGTGCACAAGCCTCCTTGCACCCAGGAAGGTTGTGAACAATGCTTGCATGTTCCTCGAAGATATTCATGTATCTTAAGATGTCAGCCGCCATTCTGTCAGCATCAATGTTGGCTTGTGATTCCCTGGTACTGCTGGAAACAGTGGTTGTGCGAAGAGGACTTGGAGATTTCTGCATCGCCTGGGATATAGGTGCTTGTACTAGAGATGTGGCAAGGTAGGGACTGTAGCGGTTGGATGCACGATGACGCATGATGTTCAGAAGAGGAATGCCTGGGAAAAAGTGTACTCCATGCCGTCCATGGCATACATTCAACTTCTTCCACTCACGAATGCGACGCAAGCGGCGCAAGAGTTTGCGAGCATCCATGGTCCAAATTTGTCCTATGCCGCAATCCAGCAAGTCTTTGGTTCAAGCCCCACTTCGGTGTCAGTTTCCTATGATTCCTCTGCCGCACGACTGCTCGGCATAATCGGCAGTGTCATTTTGCTTCTCCGTGGCATGTGTTACTTCTGCCTCTGTCACCATTGCCACCAAAAGAAGGCAGAGGCGCCTACAACAATGAACTTCCAGCAGGCTGATGAACGTTTGAACCAGCGCCTCCGGTGAGATTTGACCATGTGCTCCAGTGGTAGCGTAGGCCGCTCCACATATGTATGATACCAGCATGTACAAAGTAAAATACCAAGTTCGTATGCACCTACTGGGCTCAGTCAGTGTGGTTCCTGCAAATGACACTGCGCATATGCACTGCCTGTCCAACTGTCTCAACTAGCACTTGCCAAAAAAATTTGGCAAATTGGCTTGACATGCCTCCCAAAAATCCAGCCGCACCCTCAAGTGCCACATGGCCACACGTCTGACTTTGTGTACACTCTGAAAACCGAACCGGATAGTGCACATGGGCGCACATTTTTGCGGTAAGGGCAGGTCCCGTTTGTCTACAGTGATCGTGGTTGGAAACCAGGATAACAGTAGACGAACGGGTTAATGGACACCAAGAAGGTTGTCGAAGGTGGGCACGAGTATCTGCGTGATGTAGTAGGCCATGTCGGTGCACAATCCCTAGGATGGTTGAGCACCTACTAATGGCAGGGATCTGCTATATCTTTGCGCAATGAAATACTTGACTGGGAACATTATGCAAGAGCTTGATCTGAGCTAGGTCGAGCACTCGCAGTTCAGGTCTTGTACACTGATGGAAACCAGGATCTTGCGACATACATCAACCGAGGCTGGTGAACACTCAAAAATGAGACTTGCCTGAGACGCTTCTTGTTCATTGTTGCCAGGCCTGTTCTAACTTGTTCCTGAGGTCATTGAATGTCGAGCGACTAGTGCCCCATACACGCCCAGGTGTGCTGTATGAGGTATTGGGCCACTGTCAAGTTGTTATGAGGGGCTCATTGCGCAACGACATTGCAGTTGCATCGTTCAGTGGGTCAGTCTCGCATCTATAGTAAGATAGATGGTGGCCTCACACATCGCACGGTGTGTTGGTTGTTGTTTGGTACCCTGGATCCATCCACCACCATGAACATGGGCAATACAGCTCAAACCATGGACAGAGTCACGTATGTATTCAAGTAATTCACCAGGAATGTTCTGAATGTGACCTCTAGACACTGTGGGAAGTAAATCCACTGCTGAGAAGTGACACAGTCACTACTTGGCCCCAAAGTGGTGACTGCGTCACTACTTGGCCCCAAAGTGGTGACTGCGTCACTACTTTGGTGTCCGCTGCAGAGAGGTGACACAAAGTTGCCACTGCTGAGCATTGGCAGCTTCGCCTGTCACTGTTCAACAGTGTCACCTCTTGGACCAAGCATATTATATAGTTTTCAGGAATGTACATCTGGAATGTATTTATAAATCACTTGTTTCCTCCAACACAGGCATCACACTTGCATTGTATAAACTAAGTGAATATTACAGCATTAATACAATGACTGCACAGAAGAAAGCTAGTACAAGTAAGGTTAGGACAGAGGAGTGGTACCATACCAATCCAACAGCATTATGATTGTCGTACATGGTGCGTTTGACGGCTCCAATCATGGAGGGCGGCTCGATCATTGAATCAAGCAATTATTTGTTTGTGTTTGCACTATGTGGCACACGAACTATCACATGATTGCTTATCTAATCCTTTGATTCAATCGCCCGCGTCAAGCTCAACCCCTTACTTGCACCCTGCACTGTACCACAAAGACCAGCTGCCTCAACTTTCAATAGGTATTTCTGACAGAGGCTCAGAATTAACGTATGTAATCAGTTCCATAGGCACTACTTTAATATCTACAGCCTTGTCGCTTTACTTAATGACATCCGCTGCAAGAGCAAGACTGGCTGATGGTCAGGAGAGTCATTCTCAGTGTAAGTCATTACATTTTAGTGCATATATGCTATCTGCTCGTACCTGTAGCGCCATCACTGATATCGCTGACCACCATGGTGAGGAGATGAGCAGAATTAGTCGAGACAGTCACACAGGGTAAGTCATCCTGCATATATGCTACCCGCTCATACCCATCCTTAGTGCCATGCTAGGAAAGGCTGACGGCTACACTACCACATCCCACACCTCGACAATGGAGATCTGCTACAATGACAATGACATGGACTAAGGAGGCTGCGTGACAGCATGCCCCACCATCACAACAACAACAATGCAGGTGAGGGCCACGCGTCGTCACCACCTCCCCCCAACATGACAGTACACTATCACCACTCCCATGACGACGTGGGCAAGGCTGCGTGACAGTCACCACCATGACGAAGTGGAGGGAGGGGTGCAATGTGACGGTGAGGGCAGCATGGCATAACCGCAACCTCCACAACGATGGTAACACGGGCAGAGGCAGCGTGGTCACCACCAAGACAAGGAGAGTGGGGGGAAGGCACAACTGCGTGACGATGAACACAGCAAGGGCAGCGTGATGGAACCCCGCCGCTGCAGGACACGTGGCTGGTGTACTACCACTATCATACAATTGTGACACCAGCGCAATGGTGTCCCCCCCCTCACCACCACCCTCACGACGACAGCATGCCACCACCAAAACGACAACGACACAGGCAAGCAGGGCACAAGGGCCTACCTACCATAGCTGCGCAATGGTAGCATACCACTACCACATGACAAGGATGTGGGCTGTGTTGCCTCCACCACCACCACATTGAAAGATAGCGAGGGGGACGCAATGGCCCTCCTAGTGCCACAACGACAACAGTGGGTGAGGCTAGGGAGTGCAATGGTACGCCTGCCGCGGGTGTGGCGGGTGCAAGCAGGTAGGGGTACCCATTTCTGCAACAAGGCACAACAGCACACTCACCATCGTGAAGACGACGGCGAAGGG
This sequence comes from Tubosaeta aff. alveolata, assembly GCA_038094535.1. Lineage (NCBI taxonomy): Eukaryota > Fungi > Basidiomycota > Agaricomycetes > Boletales > Boletaceae > Tubosaeta > Tubosaeta aff. alveolata. The sequence continues at coordinate 8,362 of JBBPUG010001329.1, forward strand.
GTGAGGAGGCACACTCACCATGGCAAAGACGAGGAGGCGAGGAGGTGTCAAAGTGTAACTCCATATATCTTCTGATACTTCCGATGTTTCCGGAATTCCTGCGCTTCCAACACTTCCGGAAGTTTCCCGCGCAGCCACTTCCGATAGTCTTGAAGCACTTCTTCTGCGGGAAGACTGGAAATACCTAGGTTTCAATACTTATTCCATTTACACTAATTTGAACATTCTGGAGTTTTACGCGATCACAACTCCACCCATATTTTTAGCTTTACATTACTTTTCTCTCACCTCAGTCGTGTTTCACATCGTGGGCAGTGACTGAGGTGAGACTCCAGCTATTTCTTCATTGTAGTTCTAGCTAATGTACTGTAGTGGGCACACTTGCCCTTACTATAGTTTCAACATGTTGATCTCATCCTGGGGCGGACACTCACAAAGAGGTACCACAGCGTCCTGGAATGGAGTCTCCTTGTTGATGTTTACCGTTCCATGGATCCAATCGATGGTAGGGTTCCATTGTTTGAGCCAGGGCATTCCTAAGATGATCTGTCGCTTGCCGAGAGCGACAACCATGAGGTCGAGATGGTCGTTGAACAAGGAGATTTGAGCGTTAGCTCGGATCCTGAATTTGATAGCTCCCTTTTTGTTGGGAGAGCCATCGATGTTGTAGGCCATAAGAGGTTCTTTGATACGTCTGATTCCCATACGGAGGGGAGGGACGAGGCTCGGGTCGATGAAGTTACTGGTTGCTCCGCAGTCTATGAGAGCAATGGTCTTGACAATGTTGGGACCAACTTGGAGACGAATGGGTAGGCGAAGGGCTCTCTTGTAGGGTAATCTGACGAGGATGTGAGGTGGAGAAGGGGTGGATGGTTCCTTTTCCATTAAGAAGTTCTGGACAGCGAGGGCGGCGACTTCTTCATCTGAGGGTTCTTTGTCAGGTCCATAGAGGGTTTTCAAGACTTTGAGGATAGTAACATTGTCTGTCCCAGAGTTACGAAGTTTATCAAAGTAGGCGTCGAGGGCAGAAGCAGGCTTTGGCTTCTCCAGGTATGTTTTCAGCTTTAGAAGGCCAGTGGTGAGGTCCTTTCCAGAGGTGCGAAGTTTGTCGAGATAAGCATCGATGGCAGAGGTGGGCTTAGGGGTTCCAAATGCAGTTTTCAGGACGAGGATGATTGAGTCTTCATCGATTCCAGAGTTACGAAGGTGATCGAAGTAGGCATGGAGTTCCGAGGTAGGTTCAGGGTCAAGGTGGGCAATGGTTTCGACAGGACTGATGTTTGATGATTGAGGGGGCGAGGGTTTAGTGCCTAAGCACTCGATGGCGTTGTGGCCTTTCTGGCGACAATGGAAACAGAGACCAAGTTTAGCACATTTCATGCGCTCGAGTGGGGAGAGTTTTCCAAGTTTGACGTATGCAACATCCATGGTTACTATGGGGCTTGCGATGGGGGTGATGACGACGATCGGTTGTCCAATGGTTGATCTAGGGTTACTAGATCCTCGGGTCGTTGACTGTGACAATGACTATGGCTTGGATGACGACAATCAGTTGTCCGATGGGGCAGCGACGAGGAGGATGACAATTAATCGTCCAATGGTTGCGAGGGGGAGCTAGTGACTGTGATGACGACGATTGGTCGTCCAATGATTGCCCTAGGGCACGATGAGGACTAATGACGAGGAGAAGGTGGTGGGGGTAGGCCCTGCTCTGTAACAGGAGGGGCTGAAGGAGACACTGAATCTTTTATAACGCTAGGCGTACTCAAGAGAGCATTCGACTTAACCCAAGAGAGGCGGACGCTCACGAAGAGGTACCACAGCGTCTCTCTTAGCAAGTTAAGTGCAAAATGAAGACAGAGGACAGAGGACGATGACGAGTGAGCACACGGTCTTGAGAATCGCTCAAGGACAGAGAATGAGTACGACGAATATTGTGGACAATGAACTAGGGTTTAGGGTTAAGAGATCTGAGGAGTTTGGGACGAAGGATGTTGACCGAGACTGAGGACAACAACAAGGAGCTCAGAGGACTCGAGAATCACTTGAGGACAAGGAATGAATACGCAGGATGGCATAGATTCAGTGTAAGGGATAAAAGTACAGGGCGAATGGTATATAAG
>JBBPUG010001330.1:0-10462 GCA_038094535.1 Tubosaeta aff. alveolata
ATGATCGTAGACCACGAAGGAGCAGCAATATTGCGGGTGATGACCAATGATTTGGCCAAGTAATGAACAACGCCAAATAGGTCCCAACATGTACAAAGCAGATTTGCAGAAAAGTGAAAATGTCCGTCACCACTAAAAACCCGCTTACTAACGTAGCGGGAATATCACGTGCAGTGTAAACCTGCGCAGATGACGTAATAGTTGACCGACCAAGATGTTCTCCGCATTCTCGAGGCGACTGGTGTGTTCATTTTTTTCCCCATCGCTTCCTTGTTTGCTTACGTCACTCAGCCACAAATATCCGTCTTGTTCGTACCTTTTTGCCGTTTATCGCCGAGGATGCCGTGCTGAGGGATGTCGATAGCCATCACCCCGCCTCTCCCCCTTCGGTACAGGCCCTCGCCCTCCTCAGGGCCTCTCTCTCTTCCCCCTCCAGCACAGAGCCCCCCCTCGACTTCAACCTCGAGGTCATCGAGTCGAGGCCACCCACGCCGGACCAGCTCCGCACCATCCTCTCCTATCTCTCCCCCAAGGAAGGCTATGCGATCTTTTTGTCCTCCCACCCTGCAGCAGCCGAACAGCCGCACAACCCGGCGGCGATAGCTGAACTCGGCGCGCGCTCTCCTAGCGCTCTCAAGTGGCCCATCGTCGTCGACTGGGACGGCGGCCGTGCCAGCATTGGCGACGTCGATGGGGTCACACACATGCTCGAGGCTCTCCGGCAGCGCAGGGACGGCGAGGTCAAGGATGCCAAGGGGTGGTTTTAAGCTAGGTTCACGCCTGAAATTATCCGTCGGATATATGTACTACTATGTTATCATCTGCCTATAATGTTTCCCCCGCTGGTCGTCGGCGCCGCGCTAGTGGTAGTAACGCTAGTGGTAGGAATGAGCCCCGCTGGCCGGGAGGTACCTTGAGCGAACTGCTGCGTCAGAGACGTTTGACTGCCCGAGCCTTGGTCGGCTGGGGTCGAAGCAGGCGCAGCGGCGGATTCGGTGGTGGAACTGGTGGTGGTGGTCGACGGTGCGGCCACTGCCTTGTTGCTGCTGCTCTTGTTGCCCACCGTACCGACTGCACCCCCCACCACTGCACCGACGACGACGAGGGCGAGGACGGTGAGGGCGAGGATGCCGTTTCGGGTCCGCCAAAAGGAGACCTTGGTGGGCGTGGGCAGTGGGGCGAGGGCATCAAACTTTTCCCCCGAGCTGTTCTCTGCAATGGCGGGCGTCAAGGGCACCGCGATGGCTGCTGGCCCAGGGTGGGCTGCGTGTGGGGTTGGGCTGCGCAGGGAGGGCGTGCGTCGGGGTTGTTCGAGCAGGTCGACATTGTAGCCTTCCTGTAGGACTGTCTGAGCGCACTCCACGCACACGCGATGGGGGTGCTCACCTGCAGCTGGGCGCGCGTCGCTTTGGGTGCCTCGCCGAGCAAATTTTGGTCGTAGGAAGACATTCTAGCCGGAATGTCCACGTAGGCGAAAATGTGGAGAACCGCACAGAAATTAGGCGCTCGTCGTCGCACCCAGCTGAAGGCGTCGCCGTATTGAACAGCCTCGCCCTCGTGCCTGGTCACATCGTTCTACGCTAACTGAACAGAAAAATAGAAAATGGCCCGAGCGGGATTCGATTCTGAGACTTCCCACGACACTTATCCTCTTTCCTTTTCTCCATTTGACTGTTCAGACAAGTTGTCGTCCTCGTCGTCGTGTCTGGTCTACCAAACGCCTGTTTAGTAGGGATCCAAACCTCCTTGGACGCGTGTTGATGGCTAATCTCGGTCTAACCAACAGGTTTGGTTTTTTTCATTACCGATCCACGCGTCCTCGAAGGCACGCCATGCCTTCATTTCTCAACAAGGTCTTTGGTTACAAGAAGAACGACGACAGGGAGCTCGCGCGTCCGTCGCGCGACACTCCAGACACCGTCGGTCTCCTCGACGGAAAATATGAGGCCATCCCCATGCTCTCCCCCACAGATGCTTCCTTTGCGGACGCGCAGCAGACAAGGGATTCAGACCGCGATACCGGCTTCTCTCTTTTTAAACACAAACCTCGCGGTTTCTCCCACAAGTCTGCCCACAAGTCACCGGTGGCCGTGCCTCACCTCACGCTTCGTCTTCCTGGTCCCAAAGAAAACGCGGATGCGCGTACTCTCGGTGCCGTGTTCGATGCAGATCCCGCCTCGCAGTCGGTTCTCGACGATGCGGTCATCTCTGCAAAACGTCTCAGTCCTTTGGAAGCCCTCGATCTTATTCGGGCCTGTGCACACACCATCTCTGAACGTGGTACGTCCATCTGCTCTTTTCCGCTTCTTGCCCTCATCTGCCCAAATCAGGTCTAGAAACTCTCGGAATCATGCATCCGCATTGGTTCTCCGCCTCTCCCGATGTCCAGCGCAAACTGATTTCCCTCTTTATCCGTTCCTTGACACCATCAACCACGCTCTCTTCCACTCCCTCTGCCGCAGTTTCGGCATTCGAAAACGAGCTCCGCTATACACGTTCACCCCACGATGTCGCGGCCGTCCTCCGTTGGGGCCTTCGTCACCTCACGCTTGAGAACGCGCACTTTGCCAAGGACAGCGCAGAATGGGTGTGGTACAAGTCCTTTTTCCGGGCCGAACGTGACGCATCCTACCCCCCCAAGGCGTTCTCAACATTATTGTTGCCTCACTTGCCTGCCTCCCACGCCGAGCTGTTGACCGTCACGCTTGATGTGATCTCCTCGCTCGCTGCCCATGCAGAGACAACCGGTATTTCGGGTAGCAAACTCTCCAAGTTTTTGGGAGTCTGGCTTCTCGTGGCTTCTCAGGCCGAAGCGTCTGATGATTGGCACCGGTTCTATGCACGATGGGAGCGGGCTGGTCGTATCTTGGAACACTTGTTCCTTGCCCACCTGAGGTATGCCACATCCAAACCATCGATCTGTATCGTCTCACACTCTCACAGGGAAGAATCCATAGGACTGCGTCTGCCCACCCGGCTTCAGGAACTAGTCCAGCACTATCCTTTCAATAAGGGGTCACCTTCGACAGAGGACGGTCTTCTCCCGCGGCCCCGCTTCTCTACTCGTCAACATGATGCCCTTTGCATCCGTGTGGAGACTATTCTGACGCATGGTTCGCAACAGCCAAGGCAGCACCCAATCCAACTCCTCCTGGAAGCATTCCGACTTCCTGTTGGAGGCTCTGCTGGAGATGAGCATATAGCATTGTGGAATACCCTCAAGACCACCGTGTTCGAAGACGTGGCATCGTCCAATCCTCAGTTTACGCGCATATTCGTCGACGAGACCATTCAGCTGTTGTCCGTGATTCCTACTCCCAACAATGCGCCATCCCCTACACCATTGGCCTCCCCTGTTACCAAAGTCATTACCCGCAAGCGTTCCTCTTCGCTGTCCAAGGTTCTCGAGCGTGCCCTCGCAAGGTCGAATGGCTCCACACCGGCATCCCCTACATCACCCACCTCGCCTGTAATCACGGACTGGGCACAGTTTTCGCTGAGTGGATTCGGCGATGCCCCATCCACGCAGCCTCTGGCAGTTCTTTACAGCGACGAGGATGTCGAGGTCACTCTACCTCGGCAAGTGCCCCGCAAGCCTGAACGTCAACGTGGCAAGTCGCGCAGTCGCAGACGGCGCTCAGAGGAACACGAACCCTCCAGTGCCTCACCTCAGCATGACGAGGCGTCCATCGTCGAGACCCGCGTTGCCTCTGTCCATGTCGTCCACGTCGATGAAGCCTTTATCGACTTTTGGAGCGACGCCGTCGTCGATCCCATCTCCGCGCACTGGCCCACGTTTGTTCTGTGTGGTCTCAAGGAACTCCCGAGTACCCCCTTCCGCTGGCTCGTCGTCGAGCAAACGTATACCCACCAAGAGTCTCCCCGCAGCCCTTCGCCTGACGGCCGACGTGGCCGCTCTCCCCGCCCGTCCTTCAGATCCGACATGTCGGGGTTCCGCATCAACTCGGTGCTGTCCTCTGCGCGGAAGCGGTTCAGCGTATTTAGCAAGTCCACGAGCGATTTGGACCCCAAAAAGAGTAGGCTCGTTGCGGGGGAGCTCGGAGAGGTGCTTATGGAGGAAGACATCCCCAACAAGGATCTGCGAATGGATGGGAAGGCGACCATCAGTAGTGGGACGACAGCGGGCACTGCCGAGCAGATGAAAGCCAACGAGATCTGCGCGATGCCTATCGCGGTCGCGCCTGTAGATCCAGTCAAGGTGAGAAGGTGGCGTCTCAGTACAGAGATTGGCGCTGAGATTTTTTCTTTCTAGGAGGCGGGTGTAGTGGCCGAGGTACCCTCGATTGAGCTTGGCCCACGGTCTGGGGCTAGACCCGTAGCCGACCCACTTGGAACTGCGGATAAGGCTGACGCGCGGACGAGCGACCCCGAGCCTACTCCGCAAGACGTCGTGGAAGCCAAGCCAGTCGCACAATCTGATGCGCATCTCCCCGACCCATCCATGGTCCAAGCTGGAACTGCCAACGAATCTCGGGCAGTCGCGGAAACAGTTGCCATGTCCGTGCCCATAATTGCGGCAGTGGCAAATCCTATTCCCCCCACAGCGGCCGTTGTGACAGAGTCTCCCGGAGTCAGTTCACAACCACGTGCAGACCAGCAACCCTCTCGGGAATTGACCGTCAACGTGACGACGTCTGCCGCGGAAGCAGTCCGTTACGATAAGCCGTCTGCCGCAGATGCGCAGGACAGGGTTGCCACCGAGATGCCAGCTCAGCTGCAAGATGCGGTCGTTTTCGTTGCCGAGGTGGAAATACATACACCCGCGCGTGAGGGTGCGCTCGTGGAGGAGACGCCTGGTCGAGAAGTGGACTTCGACGGTGATGGGCGTGCTCAGGGTCAGTCCGAAGCGCTACAGGACGATGACGCCGTCCCGGAACCATCGGTGGTAGAGCCGGACTTGGAAGTAGAAGCGACATCGGTCTTGGCCGCGGAGGAAGATTCTGGTGGGATCGTGCAGGGTGAAGGGGACGCGCAGGACGCGCCCGAGCACGCCGCGGACCATGTCTCTACATGTGCGCTTGAAGAAGCAACCATTGCTGACCCAGCCCCTGAGGAGGCCCCTGCTGCGCAGCCCGTGCAAGTCGCGCCGCCTGCCAACGTGTGGACGCCGGTCGTGGAGACGGCTGCGTTGGTGGACGAGACGCCCGGCCCCGAGACGGCGACGGAGGAGAACGCGCCCGTCCAGCTGCCCGTCGTCGCGCCCAAGCCAGCAGACGCGGACGCGGCCGAAGAAGCACAGACGCGCTTCGCAGCCGCGCCCCCGCCGCAGATTCTCGCCGTGGGGCTTCCAGAAATTTCTACGGCACGCGACTCAGAACCCGATCGGGTGCAAGATCGAGAAGCGGCGCGCTGCGCACGGCTGCCCCTGCAAGAAGAGGAAGACGAGGAAGCGGAGATGGCCGTCGCGGTCGACGTCCCGGTGTGGGTGGCTGCTTCTGTGAGCGACCCTGTTTTTCGCGTCGACGATGTGGACGGCTCCGTGGTCGACGCTCGCAGTGGCGTCGACCCTGGGGCTAGCACGCCCGAGATGGTCGGTGCTGAGTCAGTCGTCGAGGTGGGCGTGCCGGTGCCCGTGGTGACGGAAGAGGCGTCCGCCGCCGAAAAAGTGGTTTTCCAGACGGACGGTGGCGTTGAAGTGCAGCAGCAGGGTGTCGACGTTGCTGCCGAGCAGCTCGTGGCATGTGAGTGATGACGGCCTTGGGGTGGCTGGTGCTCATGGACGTGCTACGCGGCCCGCGGTGTTTTCTGAAGAGATGGATACGGAACTATAGGATGGACCATGGCGTTTGGATTTGTCTACACCCGATTTTCTATTTCGTCCTTCATATTTCGACCTTCGTTTCTGCTTGGTTTTCCTCCTATGCTTTTTTTTCCTTGTTCGCGCCTCGTTCCTTATCCCATGCCTTAATTCGACATCGCTCACATTCCTTCTTATTCCATTCAGAATTCTACCACGACGGGCATCGCTAGGATGTTGTCTTAATTCTCCTTGTACTCCTATGACACATACCCCTTTTCTTCCGTGTCTCTACTCTATTTTCGCACTTTCAATGTTCCAGTACTCTTGTGCGTAGTCCTGGATGGCACGATCGGAGCTGAATTTGCCCATCTACGTGTCGTGTGGTTGGATCCCCTCTCTCTGACGGACATGTAAACGCACCTGGGCGGTCGTCCGGATGCTCTTCTTGATCCACTCGGTGCGATCGACGTACGCTTCGTCGACCATGCGCAGCGCTTCAATATCTAAACGCAGTGAGTACGAGCACACGATGGGACGCGCTGCGACGCACAAGAGTCGAAATCGTCAGTGATCAGGTAGTAGTCGCCTTGCCGAATCGTGTTCAACAGCCTTCCTACGCGTGAGCGAACGCAGGGCACTCCAGGAGAACGACCTACGGCTCGTACACGTGCTCGTCGCCAAACAGACCCTTTGAGACGACGTCCAACACGGTGGCGAGCGCGGGCGACTTGTCTTGCACCGGCACGGGGTGGTACGCATGCGCGTACCGCAGCTCCTCCACGTCCGGCGTCAAATGTCCGAAAAAGACTGCCACGTGCGCGGGGTCAGCACATCGCCCGGGAACACACACACCACACGCACAGACGTTGTCCGACCCAACCTCCTCGGCGATCTCGATGTTGGCGCCGTCGACCGTGCCGAGCAACAGCCCGCCGTTGAGGCAGAATTTCATGTTGGACGTGCCCGAGGCTTCCGTGCCTGCGGTCGAGATGTGCTGGCTGATGTCCGAGGCGGGGATGAGGACCTCGGCCAAGGTGACGGAGTAGTCGGGGAGGAAGAAGACGCGGAGGTAGTCTCGGGTGTCCGGGTCCGCGTTGACCACGCGGGCGACGTTCACGATCAGGCGGATGGTCTAGGAGATGAGATGTGTCAGTGAGAGTGAGACGACGGGTGTGCATTGTACCAGTTTGGCGATGTAATCTGGCGATCGTCACTGGGTCAGCGCGCGCAGAGGGGAGATGGACGGGGACTTGCATCCCGGAGCAGCCTTTCCAGCGAAGAAGACATTGCGAGGAACAATCTTCTTCCTTTCCTCGGGCTTCACTGCCTTTAGTGTCAGGTAACGCTGCAAGAAACGTTCAACTCGGTGATTCAGAGACTGCGTCCAATGACGAACATGAATGACACCAAGGATGTTGAGCGTTTGACGCTATATTGGACATGAACCACCCGTGCTCCTTGTCTGTCCTCAGACATACCTTGTACTCATGGATTCTCTGTACCATGCAAGTTAATTCGTCTTATACATGAAATATGTTGGCCCCACCTTTATCTGTACGTCGAACATCGCTTGTGTATCGACCTTCAATCCAAGAGTTGTTTGGACATAGTGGGCCAATCTCTCCTTGTTGATGTGCTTCACGGAAGCCCATGCTGCCTGAAAGTCTTCGTCGTCTACGTATTTCAACAATCCCTCGAGTTTCGACAGGTCCTTGAGCCACGCGCTTTTTGGAAGCTTAAGAGTGTCAGTGATCAGCTCACTGAGCGACGGGTTACACTGAAATGGTGTCAGTACCGTCTCACGCGATCCCTGATATTCAATCGCACCTGGTCAAGCCAACGCCGCGGGGTGACTTTGAAAGGAATCATCAGGATATCTTTCGTATCTTGCTGGACACCTACCGCCGTTAGTGACATTCCCGAACCTTGAGTGACATCAGATAATAAATCACAACGGAGGGCGGTAAGGTCATACTTGCTGATGCCATAGTAATCCACAAAGTCCTTCAGAATGGTTGTCCTCACCAATTCGCTGTGCAGCTGCAGTCCTTTCACGCTCGCGCAGTCCGAAGCTGATTATGGGAACATACCTCAGCGACGCCGTTGACTTTATGGCTCCCTGTTGAATAATGATAGGTTAGAATTTCGTGAACAATTCGAGGACTACGAACCAATGCAAGCCAGATGCGCCATGCGAACATACTTTGGTAGACCCTCTGCACAATCGTGATTCAGGGCTTCATCCAAGGCGGAGCAAAGCTCACCTTCGATTAATGACATCCTTGCCAATCTATCACGGTCTCCGGGAAACATCCGTTCGACGGCTATTTAAAGTATGAGGCCGAGACTGGAGAGGGAACCACACACTTACACTGCAGGAAGAGCCTTGGAAACCGACGGTATGATGGTGTTAGCTCAAAGAAACTAAAGGAATCGACTCACATGTTCTATGGACATTAGAGCCGAGTCAGGAGGATTCTCTTGTTTGAGAATGTAAACTTACGATGTCAAAGATGATCTGCATGTGCCTAGAGGATGTCTTGGTGGTGATATTGGACATTGGTCAGACAACGCACCGAGGTAGGAGTTGCTCCATCAAAGGAACAGGCCATTTTTCTAGTGCTTCCTAGAGTAAATCCTCGTAAGAGAGAAAAGTAAGGAGAGGATGTGACTAACTGGAAGCACGGTATGGTTAGTGAAGAAAAAGGTGTTTGTGACAATTTCCCAAGCTGTGTTCCAGGGCAAGTCGTCTTCATCGAGTAGAATGCGCATCAGTTCCGGGATGGCCAGTGTAGGATGGGTCTGTATAATAATTTTAGCAACATTGCAACGCACGTTTCACACTGTACAGACGTCGTTGAGCTGTATAGCGACGTCTAACAAGGCGTCAGTAAGCTGAAGAGGATGTTAGCATTAACTCACAATCAGAGAGTTCCTTGATCGGTTTTCCAAGGTTCCTAAATCGCCTCAAGATATCTGCCAGACTAGCTGCAGTCCAGAAGTATTGCTGTTTCAGACGCAACTCCTTTCCAACTGTAGACCAAATAAGCATGGGCAACGAAACGTCGGAATAAACTACTCACAAGATGTATGATCATTAGGATAAAGCACGGCCGTGATAGCTGCAGCACTGTTCGAGGACTCGACTGCAGAATCGTAATTCCCGGCTAGACGAAAGATATCAGGCTACGTGCCCCACCGTGACTGGAATCCTCACCATTGAAGCTGTTCAGGTCAAAACCCCTCTTGGGTTTACTCTCCCAAAGGCGGAGGTTGTTGGTATTCCTGGTATCATAGCCAGGAATCATAACATCGTACGCGACCGCCAACACTTCCTGCCCACCATGCCACACACCGCGGCCACTACCATCGTGGAACCTGTCGGCCGTGCCGTAAAAGCGGATTTCGTACGTGACGTCGATGCGTGGTAATTCCCATGGGTTCGAGTTTTCAAGCCAAGGATCAGGCGCCTCGAGCTGCTGTCCATCTGGGGCGATAAGCTGCTGGAAAATTCCGTACTTGTAGCGGAGCCCATATCCCCAAACGGGGAGTTCTTGTGAAGCAGATGAGTCGAGATAACAAGCCGCGAGTCGGCCGAGACCGCCGTTTCCCAGGCCTGCATCTCGCTCTTGGGCCAAGAGGTCTTCGAGGTTGAAGCCGAGTTTGTCGACACCCTGGGAGAATTTGTCTTTGAGTCCGAGGTTGAGGAGCGCATTGTCGAGGGCCCGTCCCATCAGAAATTCAAGAGAGAGATAATAAGCACGTTTCCCCCCTTTACGATTCAGCTGCACTTGTGTGTCGTTCCAGTTGATCTTGGTGACATCAAAGCCGAGGTGCGATAGCCGAGGTGGAGACTCACTAAAAGGTTGTCACGGACAGAGAGCGCGGTCGCCTGATAAGCACCCAAGTCATCGAGACTATAAACTTGGCGTGCTAACGAGGTTTGAACGTGGTTCACAAAGGATCTCGTGATAGTTTGAACATCTGATGAGCATCAGAAACGTGGACAAGTTTTCTTGACGGGCTTACTGGTATCGAGATGCCTGTAGCCATCTTTCCACACATCCTCCTCGCCCCTGGGCCATTTTTCTTTTCCAGATTCATCTTTCTCGGGAAGATAGCCTGAAATGGGGCCACAGTAGATGGTGATCGCTACCGACAAATGGCTAGACTTACCTGTGAGAGATCTAACGTGTCTACGGGCTCTTTTGGGTTTTCCGATCGTTGTGGGGTCAAGGATGGAGGTCATGTCAATGGATGATGGGAGCAAATTTCCAAGAAGAAATAGCACCGGTCGGAGAGGGGCCAATCTTTTATTATAGGTAATGGGGTAACAAATTACTACGATAGTTTAGAGCATAAAATACTTTGGGATGGAATCTTGAAGCTCAGTGAGGGATTGAGCCTTAGCAGACGTTGGTAGCACAATGGTGGTGGCAGTCATTCAAACCACCGAATCTATCCTTGGACAGCCAGTCCAGATCGTGAAGCAGCCAGCTTATACATGGGGAATGAGATGCAGGCATCAGCTGTTCCGACAACCAACGCATGTAAATGGGTTTGCACATGTGGCAAATGTTGTATAGCACGGTATTCGTCCGTGGGTTCCTGTTGACAAGTAAAGTGGTCAACCACTTTTGCAGCAACTCTCGGCCGACGACGAGACGCCGTAGGTCATCATGAGAAAAGGTCAAGTGGCTG
>JBBPUG010001331.1:0-10461 GCA_038094535.1 Tubosaeta aff. alveolata
GGGTCAAAGGGGAAAGCGGAACACTTTCAAGAGAATGCAAACTTTGTGAGGGAGAACGAGGAGTAGAGGTAACAAACCCGCCCGGAATGAACGGTGTTGCTGACGGCGTTGAGGGAAGGCTGATGTGAAAGTGGTGAGCTCTTTCCGGAGTAACCGGAGCGAAGAACTTGGAGTCCTGTGAGATGTTTAGTTGGCGAAAATAAGAGACGAGACCCTGGAGCTCGATGCGCTGAGGCGTGGGTCGAAGCGGCCTTCTCGAGGACCTGAATGAACCCCTCGCGGTGGGCTCCAGTTGTAAAGAAGAAAGATGGCTAGGTGGTACCACTGTCACGTCCAGGGAGACCCTGTTGTAGGCAGAGGGGACTGGTAGAAAAAGGGTGGTGCGAGCTAGGCTCGTCCCAAGGGGTTCGTATGTAGGTACTGTAGTGAGAAGGGGTAGCTAGACGACACCTAGCATGAAGAGAGGGCAATCCGATGTGAAAACCGGATTGAAACGAGCAGAGAACAACGAGTCCGGTCCAACGGAAACCGGATAGACGAAGACAGAGGGTCTGAACGACGACGACGACAAGAGGAGAACAGACCACAAACAAAACTGAGAGTAAGAGAGAGATGTATTGCAATCGCAGGGTACAAGGCTTTATAGTCCGGGTATTTCCCAGGACTTTCGAAGCAAAGAGATCTAAGGAAGAACACCTATCTGCAGCCGCAAATCCCAAGATGACCCACCAAAATCGAAGGAGAAGAGATACGTGTGGTAGGAAAACAAGATCTAAGAAGACGAGAAGCAATAGCGAACAAAAAGAGATAGATGAAAAGTGTCTGACCCGGATACACATCGGGTGGACTGTACAGACTAACCGGATACAACAATCCGAACCGGACTGAACTTGGATCGACGCGGATGGACACGGGACACGATGGAGGTCTTGAACGACGGATGGATGATACCTAGAATACCTGTAGAACGTGCCCTACAAACGTAGAGAGCTGAAGGCTCCTACAGCGTCCTGTTTGTCGAACTCTGCTTTGAGGGCAGCAATCATGTTGCTCACATCGTCATGGGTATGGAATTTGGCGATAAGAGGTGGGGAAAGATATGTGAGGAGGGTGCCGCGGACCTTGTCGTTGGCAGAGATCCAGTCACGGAACCAGGACCAATCGGAGGCAGCGGTGGGGTGACGTGCAGCAGTCATCTTGCCTGCTGCGTCTGTTTCTCCAGTGAGGGAACCGGGAAGGGGAGGACGAGGAACGTCCATCACCCAGGTGGTGCCAGTAGAGAGCAAGTAGTTAAGCATGGTGGGCCACCAGTTAGCCCATCCGTTACTGTGGAAGGTGGAAATCTTAGGGCCGAGTTGAACGGAAGAGGAGGAGGTGTTCTTGTTGGACATAGTGTCTAGAACGTAAAGTTATTAGTACGAAGTACCAGCATAGTCTCCCCATAATGGATGGCAGCCATGAAGGCGCACAACGATGTGGATGTGTGCCGCTTTGCATACTCTCCTGCGCTAAAAGCAGCAAGGAGGTGGAAGAGCAGTGAGCGCAACACTGTGTCTGTCCTGCGCACGAAGCAGCAAGGACTGACTAGGCAGAGCCGACCTGCAGCAAGTTTGGATGCAGCCACGAAGGCGCTTCCTCACTGCGCTGACCAGGGCTCATAACCTGTCAAGCAGAGCATGACGCAGAGGTGAGAGACTGAAGTGACTCACTTGGTGTTATGGTTGCTGTTGCAAGTAGCGGGCACACGGATGTAAAAGGTAAAGACTCTATTCGAACTCAGACGACTGAGTTCATATTATATACTACATGATCGTATTACATAATACTACCTAATATGTCGAACTGGATGTTCAACACATAAGCCTCGGGCATGGGCTTTGCCCCTCTGCCTTTCAACAGTCCAGGCCACATGTGTCTTTTTCACAATTGCAACATGTGTTTTTTCATGTGTTCAAAGATATGCTCATCATCGTCATTAGTCTGCAAACATGCCAGCTGTTCATATTCTGACATAGTGGTGTTCTGATGCGTTGGATAAGTGAGTAACCGTGTGTCGGTGAGAGCATGAAGAGCCTCTGATGCGCTTCCATGATCAAATGATCCGAGCCCAAAATCCATGTCACTGACATTGTCATTCTCATCGTTGTCACTCAAATCCATGTCTTCAAACATAGAGGATTGCAATGTATCCATGTGAGCATCATATCCCTCATTTGTTTCGCCCATCAATGGATGGGTGTCACCATCAAGTCCTCCAGAACCACCCACTTGTCTGTCATCATCCCAGGCATCTGCACATTCATTCTCAACTATAAAATTATTGAGGATCGTGGATTCATAAACATTGAACTGTATGTTGATAAATGCGGTACTCCAGTCACAACCATTTGGCCTGAGATCTTCAATAGATCGCCAAGGTTTCAACAAGATAACCATGGCATGCTGCCATTCATCAGATGGATCTGTTGCTGAACACCTATGTGGAATTGAACTGCCTGTCAGAACAACCACACAAGGTTGAGAACACATTCGTGTCATGTAATTGTCACGTTTTGGATGACCTTCACGAAAATGACCACACAGCATGCAAGATCTGCCATAATGTTCAGTAATCATATGTGCATGTTCATCAACAGCAATGTGTTGTTCCGAAGACTTCCAGGGGATGACAAATCTTTCTGTTAGTTCAATATACCACCAAAGAGACAAACTGTTGAATTCAGGCAGGTCAGGTCTGAAAATGTAGTTGAGAATGCAATCTTTCATGCACACAGAGTCTGATCGAACAGACATATTAATTTCTTCGTGAGATGTACCATGTTCATTTTCTTCCAGATTTTGTAATGAACAAACGTAGTCATCAACATCATTCCATGCCAACGTACAGAAACAATGGCCAGTATAGTAGTTCCCACCTCCCACTAAATAACTCATGACTTGTTGGTGTGAAAATTCATGCTGTGCCATCAAAGCATGTACAGATTTGACAAAACCAGTTCGGCATTTCAAAATATCATTGTTTGCAGACACGGTCTGTTGCTGGTTTCTGTGCAGAGCGTATTTGACTGCATCAAGACCAACATGAACAGACAAACTATTTTTTGTGATATAATAGTGATGTAAAAGACTAACACTTTAGCTGCAGGCCCGGAGCCAATGTATTTAATGTCCATGTTGCATTTCAATAAAAATATGACAATGTCGTTGAAATTGTTGATCCAAGGGTGTAGCCTACGCAGGAGCAGTGATTCTGTCTTAGGGTCAATGTCTGTACACTGTCTCGTTCGTCCGTTGATTCACATGCAACATGTGTTGTCATCCCTCAGTTGGCCTGGCTTTAGATGTTTCCAACACGTCTCTGTATGTTCATGCCAGTTACATGCAACTGCAAGGCAAAACACAAAGCGCTGAAACTTGCGCTGAAAGCTGGCAGACTGACTGATGGAATCCAAATGAGGGGCTTCTTCTATGCGTGGATCTAACTCTCCAGCAGGCCATACTGGTTTTGTCGCTTGAGTAGTCACTGAGTGTTGACCTGGTAGCTCACATTTTACATTACTCTCTAACCATGCAATCACATCTCAATGATATTCTTCACTCTGCTGCATGCAATCACATAGCAATTGAGGATTTGGATTTCCAGTCAACCACAATAACATATGACAATGTAGCATACCTCTGCCTTGAGCCTCTACCATACGGTAATAAGCTTCACAGGTTTCAAACAAGCCTGGTGTCTTTCCATCTGCATGTACAATGATTTTCAAAAACTGTGTGATGATTTCATCAAAAAATAATGCTGCTGTAGCTGGATGTTGCACAACAAACACACCACACTGGGAAGAGGTCATATTCTGCCAGTCTGGAAGAGCAATATTGCCCAACAGACCCATGAGAGGATTGCACATGTTGGTAGGATTAATAGTAATGAACAGCGCTGGGGTGCCATATATTCTGATGAGCCCATGAATTTCGTTCCACCTACATTGTTTGTAACCTGAGCTTCCTACCATATGATTGGACATGCATCGTAAACACTGAAGCACTGCTAATGCTTCCTTTTCAAGTTCTGTGGTTAGTTTGGCATGACAGTCGCTCTGCCGTTTGCAAATCATGTCCATTAGAGCAGGAGCAATCTGATACAGGCATTCACCTAAGTGTGCTTGCATATGTCTTGGTATGCGGAATGACAATGAAACATTCAGTTCTCATTTTTGCCATATATTCCAGCATACAAATGCAAATGTGGGATCGGATTCAAAACAACTATTGTCCTGTAAAATAAGGTTCCATACTTGCCATTGAAAACTAATATGTTGCATAGCCATTCTGTTGGGATGGTTGAAGCCACCAATGCCGAAAGGATCCAAGTGAGAGAAGAGCCAAGTCAGCATTCCTGGGTGGTTCTCGCGCACTAAATCAGATTGTCATATGCCATTCCAACTCCTGTCAACTGGTCAACTCCAGACCATCTCCGGTGCGATCTCCTTAGATATGCATCACCTGACTTCTGGACCATGTGACATTACCTCATTTAGTTTAGATTCGCTTATGTAACGAACTGTGCACCACTCCGGTCGTCTGTATACCTGGTGCACAGCTCCGGCTTTCATTTACCTCCTCCTCTGTCTTACTCAGTACTTTAGTCATCGAACATTCTTGATTATCAATCCATAGTAATTCCTATGCAACTCCGTAGTATAAATATTCTGTAGTGTACTATGTTGTACTTTAGTCAGAATATCAACTAGAACACCTCCTGTGTTCCTAACTCCTTAACTCCTGAACTCCTGAACTCCTAACTCCTAACTCCTGAACTCCGCTCCTAAGGGTCCTGAACCTACACAAGGGCATGACACATAAGTCCTGCGCCAAGACCCACCCCTCCGCACCTCCGCACCTCCGCATCTCCGACCCCCTGACCCCTATTCAGGAGCAAGGAGGACCGGTTCTGACACAGATCCAGAATGTACTTGCAAGAACTGCTTGCCATCTAAACACCATGCCAATGTGGTCGCCTTCATTACCCGCAGACTCACAGGTGTATGGTCACCATCCGTATAACCCACTGATTCGATCACCGGACATGCAAAAGAACTTTGCTCATCAGAACCAGTGCTATGTTGATGAGGCAAAAATGTGATTTCGACTGCGGAAGCAACATCTGTTACAGAATCACCATCATACAACTTGCTTATTGCTTGATCATCTACAACCACGTCACCTGCATACCAACAGTTGTATGTCACCAGAAAATGAGCCAAAATCTGAACAACACCTTTGTTTACAAGTACAGGACCACATTTTTTGACAGACTGAATATTCAATGGAGTCCCAGAGGAGATGAATAGTGTGCAGAGAGCTTCACGAATTTCATTTTCTAAAGGTGGAATAACATGCTGAAGTTGGTAGGTATCTTGTGGCAAAACTGTGACATTGCCCTTCACAAATCCTTGTGTGGCACTATTGCCTGCTGACGATGTCTTCTCTGATATCAAATAAGTAATGCGTGTCAATCTTGCCCTGGCGATCAACATCAAATCAAACAAAGACACCTTTCCAAATGCCTCTCAAACTCGAACTGGTAAGTGTTCAAGCGCATAATACTGAAAATTTGCAACTGCATCCACAGGCATTTGTTTTCATACTGCCAACGCCCGATGACAACTTAAACAGATGTCAATGTTTCCAACACCATCTTGAGAATGGAGTGCTTTGGGATACAAAATAGCACCATTGTAAGCCTGTAGATTATAAGACATAGGCAACAAATGTTGAGGAATACATGAATTCTTTAATAGAGTCAAATCATAGTCGGAAGAAGGTACAGTCAACAAACCTGTCTGTTTAAATTGTTGAGTGCATACAGCACAAGGCATGCAAACCTGTTCTTGATCTGAAAGCTGCTCTTGCCACTCATGCACGATTGCAAATCGAACTGCTCATCCGCAAAGAACGGAAAATCACCTAATTGTGATGTAGGTGTGTGCAGAAACAGTGTTGATTGACATGAAGTATCTGTGCCGTTGTCAACTGTCTGATGTACACTAGAGCTTACTGGCGCAGTATTATGTTTTCAAACAAAACGAACAATATCATTGCATTCACCAATATAAACATGTTCCAAAAGCAATGACTGTTTGGCATGTAGAGAGCTTGAGCTTCCACATGCCACACAATGGCCTGCCATAATATAATCTACTAATTCAACATTCTGCCCGAAAACAGTCAAACACAATGGTAATGGAAAATGGACATGAAGATGACCTTGGTAGGTGAAGACGGCAGTATAATTGTCTAACAAAAACTGAAAAGATATGTAACGTTTGCCGTCCTTAGTCCACACAGTTCTCCCTTCATGTGCCAAAAGCCAGAATGAACTCACTTCATGTGTCTCGTAAGTAACACTTGTATTCAAACTGGCAAGTTGAACAGAATGAACAATAAAGTCATCGGAGGCCTCAAATAACAGGGTTGAGAAACGTAAGCACTCAACAGAACACCAATGGGTACGGAGAACCATCAACACTTGCACTTTTAACCAATGTGAACGACATGGAATGTTGTGTGCGGCTGCTATTTCACCTAACACAATCCTTGTGACACATGGTTGAACATCAACAAAAGCAGCCAGGGATGTGAAACGTACCAGTATACAAGATCCTGAAGGCCACAAAGATGCTCAGTCCAGTTCGCGAGGAATTGGACCAACACATATGAACTTGGTGTGCAATGCACCTGTGGAAACGATCCAACAATCCATCGCATCAACAATCACTTCTGTGCTGTCATGAACGTCCAAAACGACCAACGCGTCCAATGTACAACCTGAGGAATAATTTTGAAAAGTGGGCAAGCAGTTAGCTATTATGATGTTGTCATTCTGAACCAGAAAGAAAACCTTTATTTGTTTTGTTCTCATAGGCATGTGAAAAAGCATTGAATTGATCACATGCTATCACGTGATTCTACCCCCCAACAACCTGAACCCTAAAGGGTCCAGGAATATTATGTGAATCACTGTGCCACTGTCCCAAAAAGGGTGATTTGCAGCTGAAGTTCCTCATCAGATGATTCTTCTTTGGATTCAAAGTGGCGTTTCAAGGCTTGAAGGCCTTTGATTAGGTCCTTCCCAAAGGTGCAAAGCTTGTCGAGGTAGACGTCAAGGGTGGATGATGGCTTGAGAGCTTTGGGCTTTTCAAGGAACATTTTCAACTGGTGAAGGAGAGTGGCATTGTCCTTCCCAGAGTTATGGCGAAGATTGTCAATGTAGGTGTCTACAATGCCAGTGGTCTTGGGAGTTCCTGGGATAAGGTCAAGGTGGGCTAGGGTTTTGACAGGGCTGGTGTTCTGTGGATGAGGTGATGAAGGTTTAGTGCCTAAGCATTTGATGGCATTGTGTCCTTTCTTGCGATAGTGGAAGCAAAGACCAAGTTTAACACATTTGATGTGTTCATCCAAGGAGAGTTTCTTGAGTTTGACATAGGCGACGTCCATGGTTGCTATGGAAACTTGTGACTGAGGTCAAGGTGATTACGAGCTGCTGGGGAATACCAGGAGCTGGAGTGCTACATCTTTTAGACAATGAGGGGACGGTGTTACTGGGGTTTAGGGATAAGGAGTGAGCAAAGAGTTCGCTAGGGATGAAGGTTTGGAGATCCTTCCTGATCTAGAGTCGCTAGATCCTGGTGGTTGTGACTGGGACAATAGGGTTAATGGCTAGGACAATGATGACAGTATGGACAACTGTAGTAGGTGGTGGGTATGCTGTTGCAGTGTTCTTACTGCCATGTGGTGCCAGATGCCAGGTCCTACATCAGCAAAAGTGCCATGAGCTTGAAAGGCCTTGAAAGGCCCTAAAACACCTTGCATGGTCCACAAGGCCTTCACTGCCTTGTGAGGAAATACTCTCGTCCCATGAAGGCTTGCTAACCTCAGTAGGATAGCACATCACAGACAGAGCAAAAGTGTTGTGAGGCTGTGTGGCAACTCCCAACAAATATTGAACAGGTAATATTAGTGTTAAAGTATCTAAATAGGGGCAGCAATGGCCCAACTAAGGTAGGGTAAATACAGAGTGTTAAGTAGTTAAGAAAGATCTCATCTCAGACTGTGCTGCAAGTACAGAGCACAACCGAGGTGAGAGGAAGCAAAAATAGGCGTGCCAGATCAGGAAACATGAAAGGCACAGTAGTGTGTGTTCAGAGGAACTAGGAGTGCCGCCAAACAAACAACATGAGGTATGACTATACTATAATAGGTATAAGTAAGTCTGAAAGTGATAGAGTGAGAAATGGGTGAGAAATGTCTGGAGTTGGCGCATGTACAATTCCAGATTGGCTGGAGGTCATACTTTGACACTCCTACTCGAGCGCAGTTGTAGTGTAAGGGGACCGACAAGTTAGCCATTTGACACTTGATGTCAAATGGCTATAGTATAAAGGGCGAGTAGATCTCGCCCTTGTAGAACAATCTTTTTACCCTGTATCCTGTACCTGCTCACCACGTAATAAACATGGTTCGCACTAGTTGTGTGACGAAAGCGCCACAGGATCTAACTAAGGAGATTACAACCCCTTACAACTTTTTTAGTGCCTTGTACAGCGATGAGCCGTACAATCACCCGCAGTATTGCGAAGAAAGTGGCTGAAAAGCCGCCCACTGGCAGAGGCGAGCCTCCGCCTGATGACAATCGTCGTCAACTCGATAGACCACCGCCAACACCCCAGATTAACCTCCGGAAGGTTAAAAAGAAGGCGAAGGTGAACAGGGACAAACCCGATGATAATTCCGGGGGTGTCCCTTCAGGTACTGAGACAGTGATGCCTGGAGAATTCCAGGCATTGCAAACCATTAGCAGTGCGGCTGCTAATAATGAGCATTTAAGCCCATTGACCTTGAACGATTCGCAGGTTCTGTCTACAGAACCTATGTCAATCATTCGAACGGAGAGTCCGCTCGCTCAAGTGTACACTGAGGGTGTGTATCCCACTCTCTGTGCACAGTCTGAGGGGGATCTCCTCCTCAATCCGTGCGTTGCTATGGCTGTGGTGAATGATTTCCTTGACGGGATATGTGTCAAAGTATAACTCCGGACATCTCCGGAGTTCGTACAGAGACCAACTCCGGTTGTTTTTCACCCGTCTTTCATCCTACCTCTTTCGGACTTACGCGTACCCATTATAGTATAGTCTTATCTCGTGTCGATTGCTTGGTGGCGCTCCTACTTCCTCCGAACACGTGCTGCTGCGCTCTTTGTTATTTCCCGCGTGCCTATTTTCGCCTATCCTGTTCCGGACCTGTCCGGAGTTTAGCGAGCGCGTATCCTCGCCATTATTTAACCCTTCCGACTCCTTCGTCTCACCTCAGTTGTGCTCAGTACTTGCAGCGCATTCTGAGGTGAGACCTTGCTTCATTCCTAGTACTCTGTATTTACTTTACCTTAGTTGGGCATTGCTGCCCCTATTTAGGTGAATATTAGTTGTGCTCAGTACTTGCAGCGCATTCTGAGTTGGGCATTGCTGCCCCTATTTAGATACTTTAATAGGTTATGAGCCCTGCTAGCGCACACTAGCACAAACTCCATGACCTCGCACAACTCCGCCTACACAGCATAATTGTTACTGCATCTCCGATGCCCTCCGAAAACTCCTCGATCGTGGAATGCCCCACTCTACTTGGACCCGAAAATTTCCAAGTATGGAAACTACGCATCTCCGCCAAACTCCGCAGAGAAAAGGTCCTTGGAGTCGTACTCGGCACAGACGTCTGCCCAACCACTGGTGCCTCCATCTCCGCAAAACCCACAAGCTCCACCTCCGCCACAATCAGCTCAGGAGACGAAGTCCGAAAGTGGACTGAGCGAGATGAAAAGGCACACAGTATTATCCAGGATCACATCTGTGACGCAATTCTCCTCCGGACAGAGTCCTACACCTCTGCCAAAGACTTATACGACGCACTCCTAGAACTCTACCGGAAGTCAGACCTTCCCTCCGCCTACCACTCCTACTGCCAACTGTTCGCATCGGAGTGGGACGGGAAATCCGACATCTCCGAACACATCGCGTCTATCCGTACACTTGAGACGCGACTAGCGGGAATGAAGTACATTGTCAATCCCAAAATTCTTGCGTTTATCCTCCTCCATTCGCTCCCCAAAACTCCGGAGTGGAGCACCTTCGCATCGTCGGTCGTCAACACCATCGACGAAAGCAAGCTCACTTTTAACTCCGTCGAAACCTGCATTCTCTCCGAAAACGCCAGACTATACAGTCTGTGGGGTAATTTTTATTACAACTACAAAACAATAATTTTGATAAAATGGCTATTGGAGGTCATAAATAGACATAATGGGATGCCCCAGTTCAAATTTCTAAGAAAACGGCGGTCAGAATAATTCACAAAAAATTATACAATCAAGTAAAAGAGTGGTATTTGACTTTGATGAAGTATGTTATC
>JBBPUG010001332.1:0-10460 GCA_038094535.1 Tubosaeta aff. alveolata
CTATGGGCGGTGCGCTTGTCGCTGCTACCCTTGTCGCCCTGTGGGTGGTGGTGGCGCGCGACATGTGGCACGCGTGCGATTGCACCTTGGGACTGAGCATTATTGGCCCAGCAGGGCTGCAGCCTCTATTGGCTAGTTAGGCCGTGTCTACCTCGACGACAGGCCGACGTATGGAGTTGGAGTCCGCGCAGGACTCCAAGTCGGACTCCGCGACGGACTCCGGCGGAGGACTCCGGCGCCGGAAAATCCAATCGTCGGACGTTCTCTCGGGCATTGGTGCGTCAATGAACATTCGGAAATCATCCAGCCCGAAAAAGCCATGGGATGGTGCCAGCGGACATGAGTCAGTAATAATAGGTGATAACGTAAATTGGTGATGAAGAGGCTAACAAAATAGTGCACGGTGGGCAACAGCACGTCTTAAAGCCTGTGGATATACTTCGCGTAGGGAGTCTCATGCGAGAATGCCACACATGGTACCCTTCCACGGGCGCAGACGTTTTACGGGTAACATATTTGGGTGACACTTGCAATTTTATCTGTCTTTCGACTTGCGCTGCCAGACGAATGAGACAACTATACTTGCACAGATATGGTTTCGCTCAGTTGAGAGAAATTTGGTAGCGACCTTGATGCGATGACCAACTTTGCGGGGACGGAATCCGGTGGCGTCAGGTCTGTGAAGAGGTTTGCTCTTGTCCGCTCTCGTGAATTTTTCATTGGAGATGAAATACCTAAAGGGCACTTAGGCGATCATGATCCCAGGGACTCGCGTCCAATGTAAGTCGAATCTCACAACTAGCAACACAGGATTGTGCTCAGCTAAATGCCCAGGCGGATAGAACCCTTACTATGTACACAGTCCATCGTCCATCTTCCACACCAGCAAATATCACTATACCACATCCACAAAACGGACAATGCGTCCACACGTGTACGATCATCCATTCCAACCCGACGTCGTATGCGACGGTCGTGTCCAGTGCATGCCCTTCTTCGAGCGTGGCAATCATGACCCACAGGCTGGAGACGAAATTAGGTTCTGCGTCGCTGAATGATTAAGAAGATGGGTTGCTACTTGGAGTTGGCTGTTTATTAGTGTCGTCTTTCTTGGCCTGCAAGTTAATCGTAAAAAGCATTGAGTGTGACGAACATAACACTTTGTAGAATCACCATCAGGAATCGTTAGTTGCAACCGCGAGCAGTCGCTTAAAGACCCAGTACCCTGACTGCCCCTGATATTCGTCCAGATGACGAAGGTGACAACCACCAAGGCTAAAGTCCTGAAGAAGAAAGAATAGGTATCGTAGAGCAGCTACAAATAAGGCTGACGGTGAACAAACGGTCAGTACGTTGATGCGGAATGGGTGTGCACCTTCTGGAATGTCCGGCAGCCAGTTCTAGGTGTCCACCCGGCATGAGATACGAAACAATTTCGTCAACTGTTCCACGTGGATCATGAGTCGGGATTAATATCAATTATCGAGTCGTCTGGAAATGATCTAATTTCTGAGTAAACCAGACCAAAACATGTACCAAGCATGGCCAGTAATAATGTGGTACGCAAACTAGATGGCAGTTGCAGGGTGAGCATCCTAAGTACGATCAGAAAAGGCAGGCTGTGCGATGACAAGTGCACCTATGTGATGACAGTCGACGACACAGTATCCAGAGCGTTCATTCATGAAGCAGCGAGATCGCGATACGGTCAGAAGCAGCTTCAAAGTTCACCGTGAACCTGCTTACTCCCACTACGTCAGTAAGCGGGTTATTAGTACTACCGGCGGTTGATGCCATCCGAGTTTTCGTATGTATTGGACACCAGAGAGGAGAGTAAGAGTCGGACTGGACTCATCCCTTTCAAACGCTGGCGGTCTTTGAACCCACCGCCAAGACCTCCCGGCACGAAACGTGGCACGCCCCACACGACGCTCCGCTCTTTGACTTGCCATGTCCATGCGAAAAAAAGTTGGGTGATGCGTGGAGCTTAGGGTGAGACTGCTGATGGAGTCGATATGCTACTTGAGAGAGAAATGCACGTGATGTGATTGGTGTGTGAAACTCATGGCAGGCGTGGTTTTGACGCTGCCAAGAGAAAGCGGAGGATGTCATTATGGCTTTTGGTCTTTCTTGGCTCTGCCATGGCCCAGAACGACTCGTATCCTGACGACCCCATCCTCAGATTCAGACCGCCCTTTGCACAGTCCCTTCCAGTTCAAATCCTTCTTTCAGGCATCGCACTCACCCTCACCGTCGTCCTCCTCCTACACCTCATATTCACCGCACAGTACCATTGGCCGCTTGCCCGCACCAACTACATCCTCCAGATCGCAGGCGTTACTACCCTCCTCATATCCATCATCGCCACCATTTATGTCGTCTTCTCCACCGCCGTCCAGCAAAGCCAGCACTGGCCCTACATGCTCAGTTATCTCGCTGTAGAGATGCCCGGCGTTGTCTACTCGGCCAACTCGAACGACCCCACCATGGCATACCAGCACCAATGGACGCCCGCTGAGAGCGCAACCTGGGTTGTCATGAATGCCACCACCTCCGTCGTCGTGCAGGTTCGCATATCTACATCCTACACACACTCTCTCACCCCCCGTAGATCACCCACATCCACTTTCTTACCCTCCTCTTTCCTTCCAATCTCGAGGCCAGACTCATCTTTGGCCTTCTTGGCACGTAATTTTACCTCCATCCGCTTTTTGCTCACCTTTATCTAGGTCCGCTCGCCATCATATCTGCACTTATGCAACTTCTGCCAATTGTGTGTGGTACTTCGGTTCGCGACATGTCCGAAGATGCCCGCAACGTTTGCAATGCCGCACTTTCCCTCCTTTTCACCGCCTTCCTCGTCATTTGGGGTTGTTTCATAAACCGCCGCCAAGCCTGGCGCACAGACGGCGGAACAGCTGCCTTTGGCGCCGGTGCCATCATCCTCGCCCTCCTCTCTGCCTCCCTCAATTTTTTGTACATACCCAGGCAGGACCAATACTCGTGGATGCCGAAACTCATGTGGGCCATCACACTCTGGCAGAGCTTTTTGGGCTGGTGGTGGTGGGTTGGCGCGGGCATGGGCGTGCGTGAGGTCGAGGAGCTGTTGTATTCCGAAAGCAAGCGCCAGCAGAAACGTGTCTTGCGTGCCCAACGTCGTAGGGAGCAGCGCGAGCGCGCCAAGTCTGTCTGGAAGGGTGTTACTGGTGCGTTCAGGACGGGCAAGCCCGAGGAGTTGTCCCGCTCGCCCTCGAGGGGGCCCTCGACCGTGTCGACCGTGTCGATACTTGGGAGATTAGCAGGGTGGCCACCTGTGCAGATGGTGCAGCATTGGTTTGCCCGGTTGTGGCAGGCGCATTTGACTGCGGCACATATCCAGGCTGCCGAACGTGCCGAGCGGATGCACCAGGTTTACCAGCGCGAGGAAGGACGCGACTCCGATGGGCGTCGCAGACACGTCGTTGGCTGGGGGCTTGGCAGTTATGGCATGCGCGAGGCGGAGCGTGAACGGCAGGAAGAGGTTGAACTGGAGGAATGGGTGGCCGAGCAGGATGGCGAGGAAGAAGACTGGAAGGACGTTACTTCGACACAAGTGTCGACTTCGACCGGGCAGCTGCGACATCGAGTGCCGGAGCACACAGTGGAGCCCGTCGGCACGTCGTTTTGGTGGTGGGGCCCTCTCCAACGATGGCGCCTCAAGGACTCAACGACGTACCGTTGAGGCGCTATCCTGTTTCTCTTATGCATCGTGTGATCGCTCCATGTCATGTATACTAGATGGGTTCTCTCGCGTCCACAATGGGTTTTGGAATGAGCTTGCTATCAGTTCCTCTGGGAATCGCCACTCAACTGGTATCAAGTCCACAGAACCGCCAATACTTTGCGGCCGACGTGCCTCACTCGTCTGTCCACAGGCTAGGGTGATCTCGAGTCGATGGCCCACATCACCTTCGATTTGCTCTGCCTGTTCATGACCTATCATTGCACACGAACGATTACTACTAGGGACAAACTCCGGGATCCCATCAAGTTCAGAGGTAAACTAAACCGGTAGGGGATCGTATTGATTATATCTCAAACGCATGCACAGCTTGCACGCTGACCGGGGGACCCGTAGTATGACGGCGGGTTACTACACTCGCTTCTAGCATCAACATCAAAGCCACCCAGTCACTGTCATGTCGTCCTCTCAGTGACTTTCATCAGAACATTTACAAAAATCTTTTCAGACTCAAACGCAGCTTAAGTAAGATTATTACACTCATCCGACAGCTCACCCACCTCAGCGTGTGGGAAAAGCGCTGAAAAGTAAGAAAAGATTTTTGTAAAAGTTCTGATGTTCTATATATGGTCACGCTAACCACCGTACATTTGCGGGACTGGAGACAGAAATTAGAACAAGAAAAATCGAGAGAACGGAGGAGGAGCGGAGAACGGAGAGAGCCGGAAAGGCGGCAGTTGTATGTAGCGACATATCCGCGACCATCGAAGCGTCAAAACGAAGGTAACTTAAGTATCCGGGGTATCTCAGTCGAGCGACTACGACAGGGTAAACAGGGCGTTATGAATGGTACATACGCGTCGCTGCGGCCGGGTGTTTCCAGTACTGACTTCAGAACGTTTAAAATAGTGGCCTTCATCTCGTTTTTCTCTAGTCGCACTTCTCTGCGTGGCTCACGGGTACTGGCTAGTGAGCGAATACGCTTGCTTCGTGTCAATTGCTTACAATCACTTTTTAGCCTTGATTTTATTCTGATTATCAGCTCGCCGTTGACGGCCTATCATAAACTCGTAATCAACTTCTCCTGCCCTGTGTCGGCAATGCGTTCTTCTTTTGTGTTCTTCGTGGTTTTGATCTCGAACGCTGTCTTCTGCGTCATGTCTGCACCCACCGGCGGCCAGATGAATATCAGGGAAATTCAACTTCGTGCCTCCCCTAGTATGCCACTCCCTGAAAAGCCTCAGTATGTGCAGAGAGCAGATTTCTGGCGACTTCTGACTGCGCATACAAGGCAATCGGGTATACCAGAATCTTCCCTGAATGGCCCAAGAGAATATCAGTGAGATCCATCTGACTAACGGAAGTCCCATGTGACAATTGTGATGACTTTGTGGATAGAGCTGTAGCTCTCGAGAAGAGGGAGGCACCCAGCCTTCGTGGTTCATCTTTCTCCATAACCAGAAGGGGCTTTGGTGCCATGGTTAAAAACATCGTTAAAAGTTGCACAGGCTGCTTGTGAGGCACATCAGCATTTGATTTCATTTAATTCTGGTGCTCACGGTTCCGGATCTAGTGCCGCTCCCCCCCGTCCCAGCTCGGGTGAGTGACAAAGAATGAATTTCTCCAATACACCTAACGAATATTATCAGTGAGTTCATTCGAGTGTATTACTGATAACATAGATGACTTCCTTCTGCTGTTGTCAGGCCGCTGCCCATCGTGATTCTGAGCCGAGCCCTCCTCGTCATGCCGTAGGTGCGTGTAGAAATGATCAATGGGTGCTATCAACACAACTAACAATTATTGACAGTGAGTTTATGCAGGGGTTGTTTTGGTGATGCTCATTTTTCGGATATTACCTGACTCACAGTACGTTCCCTCCACGGAACGTGGTGGTGCTCCTGAGAGTGAGGAAGGGGCCGCCCACCGTGATTCTGAGCCCTTGCCGATGAGACCTCCACGTCATGCAGTAGGTGCGTGGGGAAATGATCAATGGTGCTACCAATACAACTAACAATTATTGACAGTGAGTTTATGCAAGAGTTGTTTTGGTGACGCTCATTTTTCGGCTATTACTTGACTCGCAGTACATTCCCTCCACGGAACTTGGTAGTGCTTCTGGAAGTGAGGGTGGGGATGATCACGCTAGTTCCCATACTCGTACTAGCACTGCCAACTCTGATGGTGAGTGACAATTCATCAATCGATGTAGCGGACCATCATTGACAACTGACGGAGCAGGTAGTGCCAACGTGGTGGAGCCAAGAGCGTGGCAGTAAGGTAGCCTTGACGAGTGTCGTACAGGTCGCCTGTAGAAGTTCCGTATCTCGCCCTGTCATAGGATATTCGTCCGACAGGCTACCTACTACGAAGCATCATGGTTTTCTATCGAGAAGGCCTCTCGACCTTTTCTTTATGTCCGTCCTGTCATTTATCACAGCTTTGTATCTCATCCACGGTGTCGTTCCTGTTGTTTCCTTCGAGACACACTGTTATGATGGCCTTACAATGGACAGCTGAGTCTAGGATAGCGTCCACACCGCCTGCAGGTGTCGGTCTCAAGCTGACAGCTGCAAAATCAAGTGTCCGTAGAATGGAAGAGCCCGTCTGAGTCTCGTCTTCGTGGTGGGGCCTGCTCTAGGGATGATGGCTCGAGGATTCAATTGCACGGTCTGGACCCCGCTGACACACCATATCCAACACCATCTAAGTACCCTGTCGTCTTCTCGTGGCATGACACTAGTTTTGCTTGCTTATCGGGTTGTGATAATTATAACTTCCAGTCCGATGTCTCCGACTTGGATATCCATCAACAGCGACCTCGTAGCCCATAGATCGCATTAAATATAGGCACACTCGAACGCCGTGTTTTACTTCACTCGGACGATTGTCCCAATCGACAGGGATCAGAATATGTTGTTTGATACGGTGTCCAGTTGTCTCTGCCAGTTCTCTGCCTCACGAGCGCATCAACTGTTCCATGCATATAAATGATTGTCCGGAAGATCATTCTCTGATGGAGTAGGAGGGTACCTGCAACTTACGGGGATATCAGCTGTATAAGTGCCTGGTGGACACTTTTGTCGGCGGTGCGCAGCGCGTAGCATCAAGCTAGATGCATGTTAAATGGATGGTGAGATGATAGTCATGTATAAAAGGACTGCCATGCAGGTACCGTAAAATACCATACATATGGGTATAGAGACAGGAACCAATAGGTGCGAGAATGATGTGAGGCATGCGCACGTGTGTATCGTGGTTTAGTATGCTAGTGAATGCGATTGTCATGACAGGGAGTTGGATGGTTGCTACAGAAAGCACGTCAGTCAAGGTACGTTTCATAGGTTCACTAGCGCACTGGTGGGAAGTGAATGTGACAAACCTGATGAATTCATGTATGTTCTCAGGTTGTCTCTGTATAGCTACTCTCAGGTTGCTCTGATTCACATACAATGTCAGGAAGCCGTATCATCTGGCCCCAAAGAGTCATAGCATTCCTGGTAACCAAGGGGACAAAGCTGTCTTTGTGCGTCGATGTCTGAGTTGAGCTCACTCAACATCTGTCGTTCGATCATACTGATATTGGATATGGGTTCAATTGCATAAAATGCCGGCCTTTGCTTCGTTTCTGCAGTCACCTTTTCCCCTCACTTCGCGTGGCTCACAGGTACTGGCTAGTAAGCGTATACACCTAGCTCATGCTATCGAACTGCTCATGGCTTACCTTCCCAGCCTTGTTTCGATTAATCACTTCATAAGCATCCGATCGTTCAATTGACGGCCGGTCCGATTATCCTCTCGATTACCACTACCCTCCACGATGCATTTCCTTTCTGTGTTCTTCGTAATTCTAATCTCTAATGCTGTCATGTCCGCACCCACAAACGCTGGGATGAACATCAGGGATGTTCACCTTTATAGCGATGTTCCCATTGCATCGCCCCCTGTTTTTCCCACAGATCCTCAGTACGTGCAGAGCGCCGGCTTCTGATTCGTGCTAATCGCACGTCCTAGGCACCAGTTGAGTGACCTCGGCGAGAATCAGTGAGATCCATTTAATAAATGGGTATGTCCAACGTGACGGTTGACGATTACCTTGCGGCCTCCCAGCAACGAGAAGAGAGGCTTTTGGTCGGGGTTAAAGGGAGCTTTGATAAATTGCATATCATGCGGGTGAGGTTTTGCAGTGCATCCCATTCCATCCTGCAGCTTACACCACCGATGCCACCGGTAGGCAAGCTGGTGAGTGACAGCAGCATCAATTGGACCTTCTAATGGATCTGACAACCATTGGCAGTGAGTTTATTCAAGTATTACTTTTATGGCGCTAAGCGACTGTTATTCCGCCACCAACTTGCAGGTGCCAGCCTCTCCCAAGCCTACATTCGGTCCACGACCCAAGACCTGGAGGGATGACTCTCAAATCAATGTAGCGGCTGCCAACAATATGGCTCGTTTGGATGCCGCACAGCGTTTCCACCAATCCCACGGATTTGGCTCAACTGGTGAGTGACGAAACCATCCATTTCCAATGTATGGTACTGACAATCTGTTGGTAGTGAGTAGATCAGAATATAGTTTTGATAATATTCATAATTTTTTTTCTTTTCATTGACATGCAGAGATCATCAATGTCAGAAAAGCCCTGGGAGGGTGCTGATGACTAGGCGTGTGGCTGCTCATTACTTAGCGAGGGTAGGTGAATCTGGCAAGAATATCACCACTTTCAATGATTTAGGTTCAGTGGTGCTGAATACTCATGGGTTGGGATGCACTTATGTGAAATTCTCCGGGTTGTGCAACAATGCAATACGATTTGTTATAATAACATTGTCGTTGTCAAGCGACTGATGCATGGTGCATCACCCCTTTCTGATTTCTCGACGCATGTACAACCTGCCAGTTAATGTGTCCGCCAGATATTCATCTCTGTAATTTTGGCGTGGCTACATCGATATCTCACCAGGTTCTTGTCGGATCGTACCTCAACTTCAGGCAATTGAATCCAGCTGACCCACTCGATTATTCATTGCATCGACTTCAAGTGTTTTGCGGATAGGTTGTCCTTGATACAGCTACAACTCGTTGCTCACACTCTCCCCTGGTGGCTTTCTGCTCTCTAGGGCGCTGCGCCGAGGTTGCTCTTGCGATGCAACGATTCCTCGACTTCTTACACTCCCATGCAGACTGGCAGAACACGATCCATCACGTACAAGCCCCGTACAATGCCGACAATACTGCAAATACGGACCCTATTGAACCACGTTCGAAGATATACCACAAGCGCACCTTATCCATCAACCTGTCCTTATCAGAAGGAGCGGTTGCATCAACGATCGACCTCCCCACTCTAACCAATATAGTGTCAAAGTAAGACATCAAAGCAAGACGACGAACCGCGCCAATACTAATCTTGAGTTAAAGCTGAATCTGTGCTTTTTTGACATAGGTACCCAAACCTGACGACGCTGCGCGTATAGTCAACTTCAGATACCTGGTTGGACGGGATCACGGCGTGAATCACATACCCAACCAGAGAGAGAAACACTTGAAATATTCGTGCCAGTCCAAAATGGTGTGAGATAGTTGCTGAAAATAACCGACTGTCTGAAGAGTAGGAGGAGTCCTTGGCCTGCTCCGACTTTGTATGCGCCGAGTGCGGTGTCTAAGTCTAGACCCTTGCAACGGCGCTCCAGCCACTCGTGTTCGACCCCTATGCTATGTCTTCGCTGGGCTCTTCTTTCGACGCTTCCACAGCTTTGGCCTTTGCATCTTGCTCCTCGAGCATCTAGTCTGAGTTTTACAATACGCCTTTCGGCGTATTGCGTGTGGGCCCATCTCACCGATAGTCTTTTCGTGGGCATGCAGGCCGACTTTTGGCATAGTTTGTGCTTTGGTTGTGGGCTGTATGTCCTCAGCGGTTCTAGTTGATACGCTTCCTTGCTGGTCAACTCCTCGCAGTACCGCGATAGGCTTTGGCAAAGGTTTTTGGGATGCTGCACAGTGCCTGATTTGTCTGGTCGTAGTCATGTTTCAGGAGGTAATCATCCTCGTAGTATCTGTAATATGATCGGCTCCATAGGTGTCTCAGTGTACCACGGGTCCTTCCGATTGAGAGTAGTCTATGTCTCAGTCGGAGTTTGCGAGCCATCGCATTGCATTTGCGGGTAGTGAGGCACAGGCGGCTTTTGCCTACCGGAAGCTTTCCGGAAGGGTTGTCGTGATACTGGTGACAGCAAAATTAGCTTCTGAATTGTTCCTGGACCCTTTAGGGTACAGGTTGTTGGGGGGAAGAGTTGACAGGCTTACATAAACAGCCCGTAACTAAGCGCCGTGGGAAGTGCTTACCTGAATGCCGCTTTTCGAAACGCCTCTGTGCACATTCAGTCTCTTCCCCCCTCTCAGGATGGCAACGTCTCTGTCGACTACATGTTCAAGGGTCGTTTTGGACTTAGCCCCGTGGGAAGGTTCACGTGGGAAGTTTCTGTGCGACAGAGGCGCGCCCTTGGGCGTGCCTCTCTGCATTCTTGACCTCGTCTCATGATGGAAACCTTGGCGGAGCATCAGGTGCTGTATGGAATAGCACGGCGAGAAGATATGCGCGACGTGACGGCCTCACCGTCACCAAAAATCGAGGAGGGTGAGAGTATGCGCCCTACCACATCACCACCACCCCACTACCACGACGAGGGGAGGAGAGTAATGGCCCGCAACCCCTACCACAACGCCGTGGACGATA
>JBBPUG010001333.1:0-10460 GCA_038094535.1 Tubosaeta aff. alveolata
ATGACCTACTCATTGTGTTCGAATAGATATCTTATGCACTTACATCTGCTAATTCGCTGCCCTCGTCTCCCTATTGTCAGCCTATCATGTCATATCCGCCGTTGTGGGCGAATATCACGGCGTTTAATGCGTGTGTGCTTCGCTTTATAGTCCCGTGTTGTGGCTAACGAATGTTCCAGGTACATGAGATCAGTACTAGAGATGGGCATATCTCCCTGTGACGGCGAACTCCCTGCAACATACACCAACACCCCGTCATTGTTGACTAGGGATCGGGTGGAGAGTGCCGTCTCTCAAATTGCCGCCGAGTTCATATGGCTAGGTAGTCCCAAGCACCCATAAATCTGCAGCATGGCTCATGAAAACCACCTAGCTGGAGAACTAGGCAAGGCTGGGGGTGGCTTCGATCGACAATCCGAAAACGGCCAGATGCTAGAGTGGACTCCGAAATGGAGATTGCAAGTGCGTGACATTCTGTTCTTCGCGTGATGATGCTGAGGGATGTCAGATTAACCTATTACCAGTGAATTTATCTCTTTTTTTTTTCTACTAGTGACGTAGGTCTCATTTTCCAAGGTTATTTTTGCACTGTGTGCATCCGCCATCCTCTTTGTTCTGGTGGTTTGCATTCTGTGGAAACGCCCTCCAGCGGTGGCGGCTAATGCCAGCCTCCTGGAAATAATGTGGTTTGGATCGCGCTCGCGCGTGCTCCGTAGTCACCTCGGCGATGTGAAAACGCCAGCGCTGGACAGTCTACGCGCTTCATCGATGTTCGAGACCGTGTTTTGGACACAAACAGCAAACTACCGGTATAACGAGCTCGACGACCGTACGGCAAGTTATGCCGGGAGCTCTCAATCTCTAGTGCCTTTGGTTTCTGGTGCGTACTCTGCTGACCCCACGTTATTTCACACTTAGTTTTGATAGGGTCTGGAATGACTCGTTCGAATGAGCACGCTAAACGCAATCCCATGCGTTTTTCTCGCACCCGCCGTTTATGTTTCGTGCTACACATCATGCTCGTTGCCTTGCATATTGCACTTCTCGTGCACCTCGCTCATCATCCGGAGAGCACCATCGCTATTCCGTTTGATAGCAGCACGATGACAGTTGGTTTGAGTGCCGTACTCCAAGCAATTTACACGGCGCGTCAATACCACCTCACTGAGCGTTTCCTACGTCTCACCTTTCCTTTAGCTCTACGCCACGCTTTTACTTCTCCTTATGCAACGATTGGCGTTGTTCAAGATCGTCAGCGAGCGACGGAAGCTGATCACTGTACACCACGTGTCTACGGCGTGGAACGGCATCGGATCAGCAATCTACGTGCTCTGGAAACAATACAATGTATCTTCGTCGACGCTGGAGATCGTTGCAGTGGTCGCCTATTTGTCTATGATGCTGGTCTTGCACATCATCTCGTCATCCATAATGCAATGGAAAGAATGCACCGTCGACGGCGGCCCTCTCCCAATGTATCTGGCGATGCCCGACAGCGACGTGAACATTGGCCAACTGGGATGGGAGGAGATCTTTTCGATTTTGCGCACCATCGGAGATGACGCCTATCTCTCGTCGTCCACCTTTGGGTTGTTTAATACTACTCTCCTCGATGTGATTCAACATCCGAACGACGTCAGCTATACGATACCGGGGACTGTCAATGAGACGAGACTTGGCGCACAATGTGGCCTGGTCCCTAACCTCACGCTATCCTATCAAAATTTCACAGGAGAGTACCAGATCAGTTTCCAGAACGCAGCCAACAACGGCAGCTTTCTCGAGCCCCCGATATGTGCGTGGTAACAGGCTATTCAATGACCTCTTTGGTTGACGTTGGTATAGGGAAGGATGTCGTTTACGGGATCGTACCGAGTACTGAGGTAAGTCTCATCACTCATGGATGATGGTCTACCTAATGTGCCAAAAGTGCACAGACTGTCCTCAAACTCTCTTCTACTTGATTACAGCTGGTATCAACGTGGATGAGTCAGTTCACGACCCTGTCGTTGTCGAACTGGATTGGACGTATACGCCACCAGGTATGGAGGGTTATTCGAGTGTTCATTGGCCCCACGGTTGACCTTGTGCAGAGGGCGGAAACCCTGAGGTGTCGACCACGTTGGCCTACATCGCGGCATGTACGCTCGACGCACAGGTAGTCTCAGAGGCCGATTCCATATGGTTGAATACTCAGCCGGGCAACGTGTCTTGGTCGGTCTGGCTTCCGGGAAGTGCCACCAATCTGAGCACCGGGGTATGTGTCTAGACTCCAAGCAAGCTCATTCGGACATGGCATCGTGTTTCACAGATGGTGACGGCGTTTGGGAAGGCCGCTCCTGACTCGACTATCATGTTCTGCCAGGGGAATTCCTGTGCCAACATCACAAATATGGACAGGTGAGCGACCCGTCGATCAGGCCTGTAGCATGGATAGACGCCGGACAGTTACATGATGTCCCTGCTTGGGTTGAACTTGTCGTCTGCGAACGCGACCTCTGTGTCTCAGTCGAGCGCCAACCCCTCTGTGACGCTCAGCCCGTGGCAGTTGGAAAATGCGATCGCGCAGGCGGCGGCGCGGCTCCTATGGCTCGGTACGTGCTCCCACGTATCCATGTGCTACACTCAGGTTCCATGTCAGCCGGCTTGCTGGGGGAGAGCGGGGGTGGATTTCAGCGTTCGACGGGTGAGAGTCAGGCAACGAGCTTTACGGTGCAATGGTGCCTCCGTGTACGTCTGTCACCGTGATCAGATGCATAGGCTCACGGCGTCGTCGTATAGATCAACACAACACCCGTACGTCGCCGTATTTCTGGTAATCTCAGTGTACATCTTTGACGTCTCCAAGGTTGTCTTGGCGTCTGCCGCATCTCTGGTCTCCCTCGCTCTGGCTGTGGTCATCATTGGCAAGGGTCCCTCTGACGAACGCGTCGGATCGGTTTCTGGGACGAGTGTTCTCGAGTGTCTTTGGCTGGAGGCGCAGTCCGAATCATTGCATTCACGTCTAGAGACGGTTGAGGAGCCTCGTTTGGATAAATTAAGAGCGGCAGGCATGTTTGATGTATGTCTTGGAGACGTGGGTCGGTCGGGTCAACCTTTGTAGTAGTAGACAATGAATCATCCCACTGCCTTTTAGATCCGATCAACACTCCAGTGTGCTTAGTCATCATCGGTCCCGCCAACTCATTTCATCTGACCAACGCACCCACCGCCCCATTGAACTTACACTCCTTCCTTTGGTACATGACTGCATATGAAACTCATGCTTCGTCCTGAATGGCGGCTCTGGCCCATCTCCACCTTTCTCTGTCTGCTGGACCTCAAAACCGGCGTCACGATCGCGCTCTTGTTCGCGGTGCGTCCACTCTCGTCTTTTGGCACACGCATCCTCACGTCCAGCAGCTCTTTAACAAGGTCGCGGGCGTGTACGGCCTCATCTCGGTGCTCGCCGGCGCCGGTGGCTCCTTTGCGCAGCTCAGCCTCTACCTCTACTCCCTCCTCGGCCTCGTCGCGCTCGGATGGGGCCTCAAAGCAGTCCAAGCGGTCAGCCCCCCCCCCTCTCTCCCTCTCTCCCAGTGACCCATCCCCCACAGGAACACGCCCAACAGACGCTCTATTTCGCCCACCTCTTCTTCGTCGACCACATCCTGTCCTCCGCCTGGACGCTCTTCTTCGCCGTCGTCTGGTGGGCGTACACGCCCCACGACGGCCGGCGGGTGGCTAACTCGGCGGCGCAGGAGGCGATCCGGCTCGGCGCAGGCGTGCAGCCCACGTTGACAGACGCGCAGTTGGCAGCCGCGGCCAACATTCTCTGGCATGAAGAAAAAGGGGTCGCGGCCGCGGTGATTGCGCTCGCGTGGTTGGCCAAGGTGCGGGTAGCCTGGGCTGCGCGGGGACACGCTGACGTATGGTTTGGGCTAGATTTACTTTGCGCTGGCGTTGTATGCGTATGCGGTGCATCTGCGCCGGGGGACGTTTCATGCTATTCGGCATTGGCGCGTGCCGTCGGCGGTGTCTGCGGGGTATGAGCCGGCGTTTGGGGAGGAGGACGAGGAGGAGTTTTACATGGCGTCGTTGGGCACGCACCATCCCAACGGGACTACTTCCCATTTACCAGAGTTTGTCAGCGCGCCGGGAAGGGGTGGACGCCATTCTGCGAGGCAAAGCCTGGCAAAGATCACGATACCTGTGGAGGGACACGGGGAGGTTCTCTTCGAAGGATAATACCATATGACTTGTATCTGATACGGAACATATTTCAGAGGAAGCATTCTCTAAATTATGCCAGTGGATGTCACTCGAGGAATATATTGGTGGTAGCACAAATAGACAATGAAGCAAAGTGCTGAGTCACTTGGGTGGGAAGATCGTGACAGGCATTATGAATACTCTATTGATCACATTATAGCAAAAAGGAGGGAGGAGGAATGAAAACAACCGTCGAGATCCCAAGGAATGACGCATAAATAGAATCGTCAGTCAAAAAGAGATTAGATAAAGGAAAGGCGCGCGACCTCCTACTGTAGCACGAGCGCGGCAGAGGGGATACGTAGGGAATAAACACGTCAACGAAAGACTCGGGTTACACCAGGGTATAACACGTCTTGGAAACGACAAGGAACGGCACGTGAATCAATGAGGTAAAAACACAAGGTACGGAACGCATATCGTCCAATGACCAGGCTTACTCGTTCGCCACCTGACAAGGCGTGAGTAAAAAAGACAAGACGTGGGCGAGAGAGAAAGACACGTACCCTGAGCACACGGTTGCCCTGACTGTAGTCGGTGTCGTCTTGGTAGCTCAACCGTTGTTCCGCACTCCGCAACGCCGTCACCGAACCCAAATCGGCGTCCTCGTTGTGATCGGACTGGTTCCCGGGAACAGAGGAGGGAGAGGGCAACGTCGCGTCGTGTGGGTTCGGAAGCGTCGTCGTCGACGGCGGCATCACCTGCGGCGGGTATCCAGCAAACGGATCTGGAGAATGGGACTCGTGGCGCTGGGGATAGTACGAATCCACGATCGGATAGCCCGGTTGCAACGTCGCCGGGACTGCGCCAAACTGCGACCGGCCGCTCACATGGGTATTCTGCGTGGTGTCCGAGGGTTTGCGCGTCACGTACGCACCCGCGGTGGTCAGATTGGTAGGGTTGGGATTGCTGGGGGCCATGGAGGGGTATGGGCCCAAGCTGGGACCGGCGAGGCCGACGGCCTCGAGGACGTCTTGGTTGGTGGACCGTGGGCTGCGCAGCGTGCCACCGCTGCCCTGTAGCTCGTGCGGGGGTCCCGCAAACGCGTGGTACGGCGCACGACTACTGGGCTCGCGAGCAAGACCCCTGGCACCCACGCCCGCAATGCCGGGGGCACCTGGCTCGCTCTCTTTTCGGCTCCTTGACCGATCGACGGCCGCAGCCGCTGCCATGGACGCTGCACCTGCAGTGTACGGGTCATACTGTGACATCTCAGACATGCCATACGTGTCGTTGGGCTGCATCGGCGGTAGCTGATAGGTGCCGTGACTATCGCCCGAATAACCATACCCGCCGCCGCCACCACCCCCGCCCGTGTTGTTGTACGAGTACTCTTCAAAGGGTGAGCGAGACGAGGCGGCAGCTTCTGCGGCGGCTTGTGCAACGTCTCTGTCGAATTTCTCAGCGCGACGTCGCCGGACGCAATTGATGATGAGGGCGATGACGAGACCGATGACGACAAGGCCGACGACGGTGAACACGCCAGCAACAGCGCCCGTGTTGTGAAAGAACCTGTGAAACAGACAAAGTGAGTGGATGGCTCACCCTGGGGATGCAGTGCACAATCAAGGAGCGCGCAAACGGCGAAAAAGAAGACACCGAGGACACTCACGAATTGGAAGAAGCATTGTTTTGAGAAGAAGGGGAGGCGGCCACGGTTGGAGTGATGACCTGGGTAATCGTCTCGATTGTTCCACCGGACGAGACGACAGTTGGGGTTGTCAATGGCGTCGCAGTGGTTGAGGACGAGGTAGATGAGGTCGATGCAGAACTACCCGAGGGCGAGGCGGAAGGGGCAGACGGGGTAGCTGGGGAAGCGGTATTCGTCGGAGAGGTGGGTGAAGGGGTGGGAGTGGCTGCCGTAGGAGTCTGGGTATTTGAAGGTCTGACAACGATGGAGTATGAAGGAGATATCGACTGTGGCAAGGAAAGACTTACGAAGGAGTCACCGAGGGCGCGGCTGTGGAATGTGAGCGATCTCAACCAAAGAAA
The DNA here is from genome assembly GCA_038094535.1 of Tubosaeta aff. alveolata. NCBI lineage: Eukaryota > Fungi > Basidiomycota > Agaricomycetes > Boletales > Boletaceae > Tubosaeta > Tubosaeta aff. alveolata. The sequence goes on from JBBPUG010001333.1 coordinate 6,241, forward strand.
AATAAAATGGAATACACACTTGGCGCAGAGGAATGAGAAGACATGACGAATTCAAGACGAGCCTCGAGCTGAGGACTGAGCTCAAGAACGAGGAGAACAGCGGCAAGTTCAGCGGAAAGCTCGTTGGCAGGAGAACCGCTTCAAGCCATGCAAACGACGTTTTTTTCGTTGATTCAGCTAGTGTATGATTATGATTACATAATCAATGCTCCACCACGCCCAATCAATGCCGCGTTCGTTTTCGCCGCACTTGTTCCTCCTCGTCCTCATCCCCGTCCTCATCCAGAGCATCGCCATGCGGTCGCGATTTAAGCCCCTTCATTTTCCGCGTCTGTAACTTGCCTAAATCTTGCTTGGCCAGGTGCACTCGGCCCCTCGTATCACCCATCTCGTCCACTTCCACGTTCCGTTTGCGTTTCCCGAGACCTTGTTCGATGTCCTTTTTCTTCAGCTTGGGCCGCTTCATCGCCACCTTCCATATCTCTGGATCCGCCTCCTGCCACCTGCGCAGCGTTAGATCAAGCGAAGGTCCCATTTCGGTTAGCTGTACCCGTGGCACACGCGTTCCCGATCTCGTTTGCGTCGCGGTGTACGTCCGCATGTGCACTTTGGGCAGAGACCCTGGATCCGCTTGACCCGTGATCCCCGTGCCATGTGCATCCGTTGATGGTGCCACGGTCACACTGATCACGTGTTCCAAGCCAGCGAGGCAGATCGTGTCCACATGTTCCCCGTTGAACAGATCGATGAGGAGTGATTTGAGCTGTACGTAGCGTGGGTGTGTGTCGAACAACTCCGAGGCAAAGTGCATCATCGGTTTATGACCTGGTGTCGATTTGGGTGTCTACCGCCTGTATATGAGCATGGCCATCGTCTTGAGAGAATATGTACCCACCTTGAAGGCAGACATGCTCACGAACCGTTCCACCCCTACTTCACACATATCCAACACCCGCCCGTCAAACGTCCGCACGATCACCATCCCATCTCGTCTCTTCTTGGTCGACTGCCCGATCACGAACATGGATGCATCGTTCTTCTGCGCCCAAAACTCTACCGGGGATGCGTCTTCAAACGGTCGAATCATATTCTTTTTCGAAAACGCGATCGCGTGCGGCTTCTTGAGTGCCATCTATCAGAAGGGGGTGAACACACCACGCCCTGACCGTCTGAACGAGGACGAACAAGTTCTTTCATGGCCCCTTGCACGACCTCTCCTGGGTGTGTCCCCCTCACGAATACGGCCGTCCTGACGTCCTCTACTTCCTTTGGCTCTCTCGCCTCCAAGGCCCGCTTGGACCGCGCGTTCCGTGGTTTTCTATACGTTCATTCCCATCGTAAAGTGGCTCGAACGGTGAAAGCGACTCACATTGTGCGCAACATGGTACCATTCGTAGTGATACTTGTGCTAAGTTTTTTCGGGGATAATTTGGACATATTTGGTCCATCCAAATCAAGTCACACCCCTGTCGGTTTCATCTGAACGCATTCGCGGAAGACCATCGGCGACCTGTCGGACAGACCACAACATGCACTGCATGTCCACTACTTGGGTGTGTCAGATGTCACCAGTCCCGACCATGACATTTTAGACGAGGCTTTTGCCCACGGTTGTGGGCCCTGGTGGGTGCTGCCGGTCGTGAGGCTACTGACTCTGGACAGCTCTGGACTCGCCTCGGAATTTGATCCAACGACCATTACTTCCTTTTCAGTCAGCCAAAGGACACTGGCATGCTTAGCCTCGGTACAGATACTTTGATCTATTCTAGTGTCCACGCAAATGATGGAACTCAACGCATCAGGCCCGGGGACAGTGGCACATCACTACCACTGAAACAATGGCAAAGAAATGCGTTACGGAACCCTCCGAGTCGTCGTGTGGGTAATGGTGCATGCGCTGTTACATCCCAGCCGCTGTCCTAATGGTGAAAGTCAATGCCCGTGACTATTCTGCCGACACTCACACATCACTTTGGAGAGTGGGCTATGCTTTGAGTTGCCTTCAACCGACGGGAGCGGCGTAGTGGCCGAGGTTCCTCTACGTGCTTCGGGGTACAGTATGACTGGGGTCGCATCCAGCATAGAAAGGCACTCACTATCACAGGCATGCCTTGACTCTCGGCCAACCCGGTTGTGACATCCGCGGCCTTGTCCGATGTCGCCTCATATCAGAATATGTACCACACGAGATAGTCTCACCTGTGTGGAAGGGTTCACCAGCTCACGTTCTCGGGTTTTTGTGCGAGTTTTTGCAGGGCTTGTCAAGAGGTGGTGTAGCGTAGTAGGGGCGGCGATGGGATGTTTCTGGTCTTCAATATCTGTCTCAGGCTCGGCGGATCCGGTATATCGTGTACTCCGCTCGTCGGCATCTTCCTCACCGAGGGCATACCTCCGATCGCGTGCCACACGTTCCCCCTCCTTTTTGATCTTCTCCTCGAGCTGCAGGTTCGCGAGCTACATACAAAGTTTATTTCAATACTCAGGAGTAAGGGTAAGAGAACGAGGTGTACCTGCTCAGCCACATGTTCCGCAGTTCCTTCTGGGGCATGGAACGAGGGATGCAGTGTGACATTCACGTCAGGAAGGGCCCTGACAGATACTTGCAAAGCGTACAAAAACTCCTGAGAAAACGCTGTGCAGTCCGAGTTGACCAAGGGAGCCAACGCAATTACAACGCATTTGTGAATGTTGGGATAATCTCCTGGCTGTATCTCGGGCTGTGAGCGTTCGCCAGCACGCCAGTACATAGCAGGTGGATCATCTGGAAAGTAGAGGAGGACAAACCAAATGTCGACACTGAGCAAGACGTAGATAGGATCCCGGTTGAACTTTGCTCTCGCGAGTTTGGCCTGGGCGCAGACTTGATGAAGATGGTGCATAAAGTGATCTCCAAAGTTTGGTGCCGACCTGTGCTCCCCGAACCAAGTGAGTTCGAACCGACTGGTTTTTGCCTCCCATATCAAAGGGCATTTATCTTGGATTTTCTCTCTGGTAGATTGAATCACTAGGATAGCAAAATCGGGTGCCCGGAAATGCCTCCCCGTGTCACCAGTTTTCAGATCTTTTTGTGGAAAGCAACCAAGATAAAGGTTCTTGGATTTTGCGGTTGTGACACTAGCGCTCATGCAAAAGATGGTAAGAATGAAGCTTAGTGCCCCATAAATTGAGCACTCGTTGGATTGGTTGGACTCCGCATAGTGGAGGAGCGCACAAAGGCGATGGAAAAACTCCTGTTTAGGAATGAATCCAATCTATATATTTCGCAGTTGATGTTCAACGTGTGCAAAGAGAGCGCAAGCTTTCAAGCTTACCAGAGGATCTGGGGAAGACATCAAAACAGATGCGTACAAAAGAATGGCTTCTATATAAAATCAGCACCAAGGACTACTAGGCGCCAGATTGTCCGAATCACTGTCAGGCAGTCATGGCGTTGACAGGTCCGAGACCTGATGCATCTGATACACGGGTGTTCTACTATTGTTCCCCAACAGCCATTGTCTTCCATAAACGTGCCATCTAGTCACATGATCGATTCAAAGGAACTTTAGTCGCGCTCCGGCAACGCTCACGCTACTATCATCATGTCTGATCTGAAACTTAAGAAACACTGGCTGGTTTGCACGCTCGCTTCGTTTTTTGCTGTTCCTAATGCCCTTCGTGCAGCAGGTCGTTGAGCATTATGCGCCGCGACGTCCTATGGTTCAACTTGCAGACGAGTTTCGCGTCACGCCCGTCAATCCCCAGCCACCACTAGTCCACTTCGCCTTCCCCATCAGCTCCGCCATCCTGTGTGCATACGCGGACAAGTACGGTTTGGTCGAATATCTTCCCGTGTCTCCCGACGTTGTCTCGCCTGTCACACTCTTCGCGGCCACCGCACGCTTGTCGAAAGAGGTCGAGTACGCACTTGAATTTGGATGGCCGTTCGAACTCACGGCGGATTGCCGCCTCATTCTCGTGCTGTATAACAACTACACGATGGAAGAGAAGCAACTGGTCGATGAGGACCAGGAGGACGTGATTCAGATGGTGCAACAGGCCCTTGAATTGGACGCGTCCGCGCGGCCAAAGTGGTATTTTGATATACATGATCCGTGGAAACCACACTGCTGATAAACAGCGTGCATGAGAGCCAAAATGGTGTGTTCCCTTAAAGATTCTTGGAACAACTGCTGATATGCACCTAGTAGGATAGATATCTGATACCAATGCGTATAATA
>JBBPUG010001334.1:0-10455 GCA_038094535.1 Tubosaeta aff. alveolata
ATCAACAACTTCTCTTACGATGTGACCTGCATGATACCAGACAATGGGCCTGATACGCCTTTGATGTTGATACTCGGATAGTCGACCTTGCGCCGATTTTAGAGTTGAGATGCGTCGGTGAACTTTAAATTTACGACGAGAGTGTCAGCCTGTCTCGAAGGAACCCTGGGAGCTCGCATTCAAAATGAGCTTACGTGTCCCCATGATAGCTTTGAGCACTCTTTTGCGGTGCCCCTTCCACAAAGGCGCCATGTGCGAGCAGCTTGTGCGGAAAATGACAATAGAAAAGAATGCGTTTTCCGGTGAACATGTGAATGAGATGCATGTCGACAGCTGGTCTGCAAGAAACGTCGTGTTTTGCTGCGGTGGAACGAAGGAGGGTCAGAGTGAGATGCGGCTGACGCAGTGCGTGTGCAAAGAGAATGTAGAACATGTGCGAGGAAAGGACACGGAGAAGCTCATCCAACTTACAAACAAGAACGACAAGTTGGTGCTGGCTGCGACGCCGTTGTTCGCCGAGTCTATACATGATGTACATGAGTCCTCGGAGTCGGACGACTATCACCTTGAACGTCCACTGGCCGAAACCATACTTCAAAGTTAGTGATGTCAGTTAGTCACCGGGTTTTCCTTGGCTGATAGTAAAAGGCTGGATCGAATTCCATGACGCATTGGCATGTCCACTCGGTGGTCGCCATTGGCATTGTGCACACCTGCTCAATTGACAATAAGCTGTGAATGGGGCTATACTAAACTGGCACTTGAAGGTGGACTCCATAATACGTACATACTACATGCTATGCTATGGATGATGTCCATCGACTCCTGACAATATAAAAGGGAGACCTCAAGTGGTTCGCAAGCGACAACATCACCATCATGCCCCTCGAAAGCCTCCCAGATGTCTTTGATGATGCCACCCACAAAGAACTTGACACTGCGGTGAATAAAGCAGCCCTGGCCTACGGTGTTTCTAGCCCACTCGTATTGCCTTGGCAAGTCGTCCTTCTCGGCTGCATCGTTCGCCACTCGAAAGAAGATCTCAACCCCAAGCATTCCGATAGTCTTAGTGAAAATTTAAGTTTGATTGGTGCTTATGGAAAGTTGGGAGATATGCTTGTGTCCGCTTGGGAACGCAAATCGTACCGCGAGATTCGAAACCTAGGTGTGTGTTGATTATCATATCCGATTCTGTCTGATGCTATTTCTCTGCAGCCATTCTGAAGAATCCGTCCGCCATGCAACCAGTGGTGCCCACCGCTTCCGACAAGGAGCCCGAGAGTAAGCATATTGTTATTCCTTGCAAGACATCCGTCTAACATGTCCGTAGTGGTGTATCTCGGGCTGTCAAAATCGTTTAAAGCCGAGTACCATGGCGCAGCGATCGAAGGCTTCTACGAATACCTGTCAGAAAACGAGGCGCTATTCAAGGATGCAACAAATCCTGAGTACTACGCAAAATTCTGCGCGATCGTTCAGAGTTCCGGTACCGGAAAATCAAGGTTGCTAACAGAGGTAATTGTTTGTTGATCCCTGCCCCTTTTGGCCGTTGACTCGAAGAGTGCATAGCTATACAAGAAGGATATCGTGGCAATTTACATGAATTTACGCAAGAAAACAGATGTCAGAAGCTTTCCTGCGCGGGATTCAATCCCTGCAGATATCTTAACAAGGTTTCCTGACGGCTCACGAGCATACCAGCTCATTTGCTACGCTTTTTTCATCGCTCTCTTTGAAGCCCTCGATGAACAGCTCCGTGATTCCAAGGAAAATATTATGGAGTGGGCTCGACAAATGTCCGATGTGGCTCACGTCCCAAAGCACACGACCAGAAGGGACTTCTTCGAAAAAGTATTAGCAAAATATAATAAGGTACGACTTTCCATTTGTATTCAATACCGCGCTCGATGATGTTTACTAGATACATCCTGAGCTCGTTCTCCTTCCCGATAAGGAGTCGATCCCAAAAACCGACTCCGCTGCCTCAGAGGTTGACAGGGCTACCGAAGCCGTTGCAGGGCTCGCAATTTCAGGTAGATTTCTTTTCTTATCCCAAGAATCACGGTTGACTAGTGTGTAGATACCCCATTCTCATTGCTTTCTTCCGTCTATCACAGCCTAGGCGCTGCAATCGAGAAAATATTCCCAGATGGTGTTGGCATACCCAGAGTAGTGATTGCCATCGACGAAGCACATCCCCTTTCTCCCCCTCCGATAGATTATCCAGGGGGATATCGACCCGCCGATGTGCTATGCAGAATAATCAGCAGGTACTCGCACGCTGCCAACATTCCTATCTGGGTCGTGTTTGCTTCAACGACTTCCAAGGTCGCAGACTTTTCGCCACCAAATGAGAAGCGTATGTGCGTCGGGTGTGAAAATTACTGCATACTGAATTGTTTCTAGATAATTCAGATCGTGTCGCCAAGGGAGGACAACAGCTTTTCCCGCCTTATACTCAGCTAGGATGGGACCAAAGCGCAGCAGCCCCGAAAGATGTTCCCCTCGAACAGGTTTCGAGACTTCATCACATTGTCAGCTATGGGAGACCACTGTGAGTTGCGCTCAATCTTTTGCTTGCATGGTTTGGTCTGACGATGCGATGCAGGTGGCGCTCGCTGATGACAGCACTCAAAGTACCCTCCGAGGTGATAAATACTGCGTCCTCGAAACTGTGTGGGGGCGAGACTCGGTTCCATGCCGAAAAAATCGATCACGTTCTCGCAGTATTAGGTCAACGATTCGCGTTGAGCGTATCGTTCGGTCATCCGGATTCTGTCGGATATTTAGAGACTGGAGTGGCGAGCTATTTGCGGATTTGCCTTGGAACCACACTGGATCGCCGCTGGAGGTTTACGAACTATCCTTCTGAACCACTCTTGTCTTGTGTCGCGGCGATGAACCTTCACGGAAGTGAGAAAATTCTGAACAAGGCATTGGAGATCCTTCTGCATTCGGTCAATCGTGGCATGATCGACATGGGCGAACGGGGAGAACTAGCTAGCAGACTCCTGTGGCTCCTCGCCAAGGATTTGTACGTTCGTGCATCGCAGCAGAACACCAAGGACCCGGAGAGTTGGGAGGAGGATTTACTGGACTGCAAGATGATCCCTGTCGTGGATTGGCTCGAATTTGTCTTTGGACCGCGAATATGGGACATGGGGAACCAACAGACATCGGCCGCTCGCGAAAAGTTCGAGAATGCGTACCTAAACTTTTCACACTGGGTATGCATGGACGCGAATATCAATGGATCGAGGGAATGTGATGAATTGGAGTGAGTCTTTCGGATATATTTTGTACAGCGTCACATTGGTTCTGACGGTTCACCCTTATAGTTTGGATGATCTGACACAACGTCACTGGCAGAGGACCAGCGCTGTGCAATGCTGCCATCAACAACCTCTCGTAGACAAGGTGATACCCATTTATTTCAAGGGGGAGCCCGATACTGCGACGGCGAAACAGCGGATGTCGCAGATCTTCATTCAAGACAAGGCTAGGCGGTCGACAAGCTCGAAGCCTCTGTTGGGACATATCACTCGCAGAAGTGAACATCTGAGCGGGCCTGGCAAGATTGTCAAACGCCACGACCCGGATGTGCAACCGTACATTGCCATCATGGCCGACCTTGGGAAGTCACCATCGTTCTCTGTCACGTTTCCTGAGCGGGGTGTAGATGACCGCTGCATGCGGATCTATGCCAGTGGGGTCGACGCGACAACGTATCCGTTCTTGGACAACTACCCGCAGCTTATGGAGGCTCTTCAGACCCTTGTGCGATTACAGCAGAGGCCTGAAACGAACAAACCTTACACTGAATACTTGGATGCGCAGGTGAAGTTCGGGAGTACGGCGACACCGCGGCACATGCATTGGGAACAGTGGAAGTTAGTCCCCGACCTGCCGCACGAACCCGCAGCATGATCATGATGGATAAGTACCTATGTAGTGTAGAGCTGCCAGCAATGAAAGTTTGGTCCAAATACTTGTTTGTAAATACCCTATTTGTATTACCCGTCAACTAGCTCATATGTCTGCCAACGACTCAATCACCAATGTCCAAGGATCACAATTCAAAACCTGCCTGCAACGAGTCGAATTGAATCGAGCAGTCCCAAATGCGCAGGAAGTCTGAGGCAGAGTGTTGTTAAACTTCCCTACTCTCATTTGGGACCCTTTTCGGTGCCTGCGGTCAGACGCTGCCTCACTCTGGCATCTCCGAACAGCGGCGACGGATGCGAAGGTTCGACGCTCGACCGGCGTCATTCTAAACCTTTGCACAAGGCTGGCCCTTCAATTGAAGCTTGAACACTGTCGCGTTGCGCGAGCCATCAAATAATCCAAGGACTCTAGTCATTGGGTAGATAATGATAATTTGAACGTCTCATCTTCCGACTGATATGTCTCGCCGGACAAGATGTTACACGTCTCGCCTTATGAAGTTCTACCATTTATGCTGCAACCACCCATAATACCGTTCTAGATCAAGATGGGTGAGAACACAAAAAAAAAATCTCCACATTGTATCCACTCACGATTTCAGTTGGAGCGCACTGAGGAGCTGGGGCTACGTTAGATACAAAACCACGTTTCGATGGGCCCGTTGGAATTGGCTGTGGTCCTGCGACAGGGCTAGCGATACCAACTTGTCTGGTGGCTGAAGGCAACCCATTAAACTCAGTGGTCTGGGAAGTCGTCTCACAGAGAGGCCAGTCAGACACAGGGAAGCACTCACATCGACGAAGCTAGTGTGACCTTGTGCTCGGTAATCCTGGGCCACCAATATTCCTGGCAGGGCCTTGGTGTCTGCAATAAGGATTGCAACCGAGAGAGCAAGGAGAACGGGGAGATGGCCGAGCATGACTTGTAGGTGAGTGGGCTGGTTGAACGATCTATGGGCATCGATGAGGACTATTTAACAGCGTGCCAAGCGAGGTACGACGGGTCGCGGTCAGGATTGCCGACCAGCCTTTTTGTGCTGACATGGAGCCTAAGGGTGCCTGTCTCAAGTCCGCATCACGGATATTCCTTGTAATCCGTTGGTGACAGGCACTTTGGACGGAACCGGAGTTCTCGAACGGCTGTCGAAGACCAGCGACGCCGACGGACTAATGAGTCGTGCGACTGGTTCCCTTGGGAATTACCTTTCGCCCACGAGTTTCATCGTCTTCGGGCTACGCTGCGGATGCTGCGGTGCGAAGAGGCGAGACGGCGACTGAGAGTGATATCCAACCCAAAACGACAGCAGGGCGGGGTCAGGGCTGCGAGTTGGCGGGAATACCCTGTGTGGCACTCGGGTCCCATATGCAGTAGGAGTGGTGGGTGCGACGAAGGGAGACGGAGAAGGAGCACGACGCGTCACGCGGGATGATCAGAATTCAATCGCGAGCAAGGTGGCGGTGCACCAGCCGAATCGTCGGACTTCTTCATTCACACTCCAAGTTTCAAGACTTGTTTGTACCTGGCTGAGAACTCTATCATCAGTTTCTTGGACGGCTTCCTGGTCGAGGACTGTTACGCCTTACTTTCATAGCCAGGCAAGGGGATCAACAAGTATGAGCCGTCACTTGGTTCTCTATTCATGTGAGTTTGCGTACAGTCCGACATCCCCCAGCATTTGACAACAAAAGTTTCGAAGGACACCACGACACTTGTTTGGCTAATGGCTTATACTATGTTGGCGATACCCACGTCCTTACAAGTAAGCAAATCCAAGCTGGTTGTGTAAAGTATCGGCACAGGATCACGTTCACACTTTCTAGGTGTGCCTTGCTCCAGCGGGAGGACTGGCCATATATCAGGCATGTTTGTATAAAAGGTGTGCAGAGGACTGGTCTCTTGTCCCAGCCCAGTATATCCAGAATGTCTGACCCCTTCAGTTTTGTTTTATTTCTCTAATGACCAACATCTCCCTTTCACTGTAAAGTATGAAGGCAGATTCACAAGGTTGAGCCTATCTAGGCAAGTGGAATTTTACAGTATATTCATCCACAATCTTAACGAGCCAGGTAGTTTCATCCGGTGACAGAAGTCAAGCCGTCAACATCAGCGGCCGCAACAGGAAAGATGATTGAGTCAGTCAATGCAGAGTAGTAACGCATATTGGCATGAGCCTTCAACTCCCACTACCCGTAATGAAGAGAGCAAGGTGGGAAATGACCAAACATGACTGATCGGTGAGTGTGGTGGCTTGGAAAGCAAAGACGTGCGTTCAATTTAACTCCATGCAGTTGCGGACAAAAAGGCCGCAACCATATCACCGATCAAACTTTCGAGATGCGTCTCCTTGGAAATGGCTTTCTCCCGTCGGCATCCACAACTTTAATATCGGTTTCAAGACTGGCTCTCGCCTGCCAAGTCCAACTCTTACTTCTTGGCTGATTTTAACGGCCTAAGAACCATCATCTTTAATGCCTTATTTCATGTCCAACAGTTTAATATTGATTAAGATTCTCGATTAACGTGAGTTTGTGTAACTTGATGGTCTAGTGGCTCAAGCGATATTATCCCCGTTGATGTGTATCACGTGGTGTTTCAGCGCTGTGATGGCCGTAACACCGCGGGATGTGTCCTTGAGCAAATACACACGGGTCGTTTCGAAACGTTGCCAGAGCTTGTATACTTTGTTCTGGTGGGTGATGCCCCGTCGTAGATTAAACAGTACAGAGGCATGTGGAAGAACGTTCAGCCCAGGATCTCCAGAACGTCCGATCTCGCCAAGGTTACCGAATTTCTGCTGCCTCGCCCTTGATTCTTTCGTCGGAGAGCATCACGGAATCCCGGCGTATGTGACCTTATGGAATCTTCGTTCGGGACAACACAGTTTATTTTCTGGTGATTACGTCCAACATGATCTAATCATGCAACGAAATTCTAATTGTTTCAATCGGCAACTGCGATGTACATTGGGCCCGAAGAAATTTTGGCGAGTGTGAGTTTGATTGGAGGCCCACCGTTCAGGGATGAGCACTTTATTCTGTCGTTGCAGGATCCATTCACACCCGTACGGATCATACTGCAGCACTCTCTTCCATATATAACTTGCAAGGGAGTAGGCCACGGATACGTGAAATCACGTATGGCCGAAAGGCACAAGCACTTCAAAAATAGATGAATTGGACTGTTGGGGCTTCGACATTGAGTATCCTACCTCGTGTCTAGTTTTCTTTGTGGGTTATGTTTTACTAGGGTGGCTGCGATGGGTACGATGCGAGTGTCATTAGTTTTAGCTTTCCGAATCTTACATTGCGTGCGTGCATTCCAGCGTGCAGCCAACCCAGTCACGTTCCTCTGTCGTTGGCACACTAGAAGACCACCTAGCGTCCAGTCCTTGTCTCATCTGAGCCCCCGTTCCAATTTGTATAATTCATGGCGTAGGACACAACGCATTTGACTTTGACCGCGAACCACTTTTTGTCCGTCCGGAATATTCTGGTCTGTTCCCAGGTGAGTGGGTATTGATCAGGACGATTTAACATTGCGTCAAGCGAGGCACGACAGGTCGCGGTCGGAGTCGGGGCCGAGCTGATTTTTGTGCTAACATGGCACCTAAGAGTGCCTATCTCAAGTCTGCATCATGGAAACTCCTTGTAATCTAGGTTGGTAACCTTAGACAGAACCGGAGTCCTCGAACTGCCGTTTGAGAACCGTCAAGTAGTGATGCCGACGGTGCGGTGGTTGGGCGTGGTCGGACGAGAGGGTGTGCGGTGTCGGGGGTCCTGGCGTCGTAGGTACTGGTAGTCGTTGGCTGTCTAGCGTAGTCCTCAGGTCGAACCATCACCCGCACGCCTTCCGGGTTCCCCTGCTTGCTACTCAGGGTGTGTCTTAGGCCGTACCCCTTCCAACGAGTCAATTGGTCGTGCGACTGCTCCCTTGGGAACAACTTTTCACTCGCGACCTCCATCATCTTTGGACTATGCTGCGAATGTGCAGTGTGAAGGGGCGAGATGGCAAGAGTCACGGTGCGTCTAACCCCGAACGAAGCAGGGCCTAGGTGGTGGGTGGGTGCAACGAAGGGCGGGAGAGACATGGCGTCAACGCAGAATTCAATAACAGGCGAAGCGCCACATCCGTGGCAAAACCCGCTACTCGTGGGCTGATGGCATTTGTTCTTTAGATCCACAAAGGGACAGCTCATGACCGGAAATGTCCTTTTCCGACTGCGCACAGCGATCAACATTGTCTCCCCAAAACAAAGGGGATGATAGAGCGCGATTATCGCTTTGCGCAAACATGGTGCACATATCCATTCCTAAATCCCACATTGTGAGTGTTAACAATGATATCCACTCACGCCCAATAACTAACTCGCAATCCAATGGCACTTCTTTTACCAGAACCTCCGTGGTGAAATAATGGCCTCTCTATTTTGCACTAATCAGTGCACGATGAGTCCCGCCCTCAGACACAAGACCATGAGGAACAGACTCATCGATTCGTCCCCGAACAACCCTGCCTTCAAGCCACATCATTGTAGGATGACAGACTTCAGTGCTCGATGGCTTAACAGAAAGACAAGCACACTGTAGTGTCATAGGACCGATGATGGAGTACGATTGAAACAAAACCTGAAACAGACCAAGAAGCCGAAATGGTCCTAGGGTTACAAACAAGACCAAATACGAGTAGTGCAAAGATGCGAAAAATGCGGCATAAGGATCGCCCGACAAGAAACCCACTTACTAAAGTAGCGGGAATATGTCGGAGGCACCTTTGTCTCCGACGCCATCCGCACTCAAAGTTTCAAGACGGCCGAGTTATCAAAGTGAGCTCAGGATTTAATTTAGTACTTATGTCAACAACAGAGCTGCATCAATCAGTTCCTTGAACAGCTTGGACTCAGATTCAAACAGTGATGTTATGTATTGGCAATCGCAGGCGGGGAGTTCTGAAGAACTCACTACTTGGTTCTCCGTTCATGTGGGCCAATGGTTTTGGCGATACCATCCTGTGGAATTATACAAAATGATCCAAAGATATCCTGTGGCAACGTTCTCAAGCAAAAACAAGCAGCACAGGTTCATGCCACACTCCCCAGGCATGCATAGCGGGAGGACCGGGCCGCACATCAGGCATGTTGGTATAAAGGATGTGCAGAAGACCGTTTTCTCGTCCCAGCCCAGTATCTCTAGAATGTCTAACCTCTCCAGTTTTGTCTTATTTCTCTGACGATTTAATATCGCTTTGGGTTAGTTCCTTGTACATCTTTTATAGCTTTGGACACGATGATGATCGACCATCAGTTGCAAGCTTTACCGCCCTACTCTATGATTATCGTGTGTCTGGATTTCACCTGTCATATCGTCACATGATGGATATTTTGTCGATTGTCCTAGTGCTCATGCTTGGGAAGGAGGTAAGATGCAGCAACTTCTCCGAGGTTACTTGAGAAGTACTAAGGCAAAGTTACAAGGTTGATCTCATTTGGGTAAGTAGCGTTCTGCATCGTCTTCCTCTTTGACTGATGCAGAAAAGGCTAGGAAGTGGAATTTTGTCACGCTCCTCTACCTGATTGTGCGATACATGAGTTTTCTCCTGATAATGTATGTTCACAACATTACTAGTCACTCGGTCAGTTGTGTTGACTATATTTTCAGCGCAATATACTTTGGTAAGAAACCTTACGCAACATAGCTTGGTAAAGGCACTGAACAGTCCTAGATTTGGGCAACGTGATGTGGTCTGCTAGTGTAGGTAGTGTTGTAAGTTCACTTATCTGCGAACCTAATGAGATCAACCTGCAGGAGTCAGTAACCTTGGGTATATCCGCTAAATATTGATCGAGCTAACATGCCCTGCCATTTTCTAGATGTGCGTAATATTAACATCTTTCTCCTTGTAGTAGTCTGGCATAACCGACGGTCGCATCTGTCTACCAGGTTTTGCATGGTTCCAACTGTATATGTGGCTTCCATACATATATCAGATTGCAATAGACAGTATGTTGTGGAATATTTTGCACTCACTTTTTACTGGTTCTGATGACGAACTTCTAGTAATCATGCTGAAACGGGTACATGCTTTAAGCATGGCCCATAGCTGTTTCTCCACGGGAATATACCACCTTTTGTGCTCGAAGTGGGTCCTGGTCACCATGGTGGTCATTTTCATCGCGAAATATGCTGTGTGCATCGGCATCCTCCTACTGGATGTTGGCCCTGGCAGTGGCGTTGGTGGTAAGTCTGGTCTTCAAAGCCCGGTTGTAGTCACTCATCGAAGCTATCCAGCCGTTGATTACCAGGTCTTGAATGTGCATGCATGTCTCGCTTCCCATCTCAAGAGCCTGCCTGACCTGGTGACAGCTCCACAGTATTTTCCTATGCTCGTTACTGAGGTTCTGCTATTTGCTCTTGCGGTTGGTTACGCCATCAAAGGTGTTCAAGGATCTTGGCATTTTCTGGGAGTCACAGTATGGCAGTTGAATGATCTCACACGAATATTCGTCCGGGACAG
>JBBPUG010001335.1:0-10455 GCA_038094535.1 Tubosaeta aff. alveolata
GGACGAAAAGCGGTGGGAACCCCTTTTCTGAAGTGCGGCGAGACAAAAAGCGCGGTGGAAACCTCTTTTCGGAGCGCGGCAGGACAAAAAAGCGCGGCGGAATAAATGTGCAGATATAACGTCATAGACCCACCACCACACCACTGACGACAACAGTGAGGGGGCACAACGTTGCGCTCACACCGAGGCTGACGACGATGACGAGAGCAACTGCGTGCCTACCACCACGTACGAGCCCGAGGGCAGAGACGAATGGCCCCATCGCAACCAAAAGGACGATGACGACCAGAGCAAGGGTGTGGAATGCACGCCCACCACCACATCGACGATGCACAAAGGCGGGGACGACGCAACGTCTGCCATCGCCACCAAAACAACGACGACCCGAGTGAGGGCGTGCAACGGCATGCCCACCGACAACGTGCAAGGGCGAGGACAACGCGATGACCCGTTGCCATCAAACAACGACGACACAGGTGAAGGCGTGCAATGGCATACCAACTACCACGTCGACGATGCGCAAAGGGATGAAGCAATGGCCCCGTCACCACTAAAATGGTGAGGAGGGTAACGATGTGAGTAACGGCTGCACAACAGCGTGTCCCTACCTCACGATGACGACCCAGGTGGAGGGGCGCAACCGCGCGATGGGCGCGTTATCACCCAGCATACAGCGGTGGCGCAACGGTAGCCCTGTCACACGAGGACGACAACGCCGTGGATGAGGGCTCGCGACAGTGCGTCACCATCACACGACGACACGGGGCTGGCATACCCCTACCCCCACAATGACGCAGGCGAGGGCTGCACGATGAGGATGCCGCCACTACCGTACGGTGGTGACGGTAGTGCAACGGTAGGGTATGGGGTGTGTGGACCGCATGGTATTCTTGTAGTACTACAATAGCATCCTTGTACCTACATATCTATGTGTCCATGCCAAGTGATCGTACATATTTCTCCAGCTCTGGGCACTAGGCCGTGCCGCCGAGAAACAAGATCCACCATCGCCGTTTGTCTCTGCGTCCCCCATTCCATTGACTGGTCGTTCGGTGGCCCCCTGTGCGTTGACTGGAACCGAAATTAAGGAATACATCACTGCGTATGCGAGAGCGGCAACCAACGCGGTGCACGGTGCTGGATTTGACGGGGTAGAGATACAGCGCGCAAACGGTCACCTCGTGGATCAGTTTCTTCAGACTGATTCAAACACACGCACGGATAGCTGGAGACGAGGTGGGCAGAACACGGTTTGCGAGGGAGATAGTCGACGCTGTCGTGGATGTTGTCGGTCCAGAGCGCGTTGGTATTCGGATTGGTCCCTGGAGCACTTACCAGGGTGAGATCCATCAGGTGATCTGCGATCTTGTGTTCATGCTCATCTCTCGTGGTGCTGTAGACATGAAGATGCCGGATCCGCGTCCTACTTTTTCTTTCCTCGTTACAGCGCTCCGTGACAAGCATCCTGAGTTGGCATATCTCCATGTGGCCGAACCTCGCTTGGAAGTGGCGATGGGCGGCGCGGAAGAGGCCTCAATTGTAGGTCAGAGCAATGACTTTTTGCGAGAAATATGGAACAGCGGTGAAGACCACAAGAGAATGATTATATCCAATGGTGGGTATACACGCGAATCAGCACTGCACTCCGCAGCGGAGAAAGGAGGGCTTATCGCGTTTGGGCGGTTGTATATATCAAATGTAAGGCGTCTTCCTTCCGGTGCTAGATCTGTACTTATCCACTCGTTTTGGTTACCAGCCTGATCTCCCCGTTCGCATGGAACGGCGACCATAGGTGTGACTTCTAGTAAGAGAGCAGGTTCGCATCGTCTCCGGCGTGAGTGCCACGCTCTATCTAAGTAAGCTTCTCGCTCATCATAGAGATGCTCAGTGTGCACCGAAGAAGTAGATGACGCTTACTCTGAATTCGTTTCAATCTAAGCTAATTTGTGTCAGTTCCTTGGAGTGGCGATGCACCCCACTTATCTCACGTGCTTTGCCCGCCCAAAATACCTTGTTACGGCAAAGACTACCGCCGTGGACGCAGGACTAAAAATCAAGACGCCGTACACTCGACTGTGGCGAGCCAAGACGGGGAGCATCCGAGATCCGTCCAATAGTCAATAGTCTCGATCGGGGGAAGTTGTTGCGTGTAGCACAAGACAGCCATAATCTCGCAGCACGCTGTGAGTTTCCTTGTGCCTTGTCTACATCAAACATGAAACAAACCGACGTTTTGAAAGGAGGATGTAATTTTGTGGGTACTCTCTTGTTCTTGGTAAACTGGTGGTTTTTCCTGGACATCTAGAAATGGGACGAAGTGCTCCAGGTAGCTTTGCGCTGTTATGCTGTCTCCCCGCTCCTTCAACTGGCGTAAACTTCACCGAATCTCGGAGCTAGTTTGTGTGCTGAGAACCTTGGGGGTGATTGGCCCGCTTCAATCAACCCGGGCTCTGATCAAGGGCAAGAGAATGCCGCAGAACATGCATGCTTCATGACCTCCGCTGTAGGTGGTGTGTAGTTGTTTATTCCACCGCATGGGATATCGATACGAAAGCAGCGACGGTGCGTTGTTTGTCCGACAAGCACAAGATTAACGCAGTTGTGAGTTTAGTTCTCACGGAGGCCCGGATTGAAGTGGGACTAAAGAAGATCGGGCACGTGGTGCGCTCGAGAGGCAGGGTGAGTCGCTTCAGTAGCTGAGACTGGGTGAGAGCCACACGGCCGTCAGCGGAGGTGTTGCACCCCGGTCACATTTGTAGACACCGAAATAAAATTAGTACGCATACGTCGATGTCACTACGTTATGGCAGACTGAAATATGTAGGGTGGATAGACATCTTTCTACATCACTGCCTGGTTGGACATGGCTGTCACACTGGAATTGACCTCATGCGATGGATTGCAGTGAGTCCTGCACTCTAACAGGCAATGGAATTTGTTTGCGGTGCGTTCCGTGGTGAACAAAAATCGTGACAAATGGTAGGACGCTTAGCATAAGGACGACAACCGCAAGGATGGGCGAATTCAAATGAAGGATGAATTCTGCAACGGCAATGCAGAATATACCAATGAGAGGCACGGCAAAAAGAAATTTTGAGAGGGAGGGATGGTTCTGAAGGCAATTTAGGATATGAAAAGGGACTCGATCACTGGTAAGAAGTGTTTACCTGAATAAAGCATGTACTGATAGAGAGGCGGAGGCTAAGGATGTAGATGAGAAGCGCCAGTACCATTGGCAACAAGGTCTTGGATCCTGAAAGCGTTAGAACACTAAGCGTGCAACAACCTTAGCAAAAAGGGAATTCGTTACAGGGCGAGAAAGGCTAACACGAGGAGCGTTGAGAGCTATTCAGTCAACCGTATGTCAGTAGAAGGTAGGATCTGTAGGTGTAAGGCACGTACGGAGCTTAACGAGAGTTTGTGCAAATCTTTCAGCTCTCTCATGGGGTCGGGTGAGGATGTGTGTGGATTGGTCTGCTCACAAGGGGCTTGATACAACCCGTAAAGAAAACAGATGGTACAAAGCATTGTAGGAGATGCGAAAAGGCGGACCTAGGGAGTGTTGACTTCACCAAGATCATATGTGCATTTATAAATGCAAGATAGTACTGCGTGTGTGTACTTCATTTTACTGCCAATCGGATTGCCCGAATCGGTGCGGACATCATCTTTCTGCTTGTGTATCCATGTGATCTTCGGTCAGTTTCCGGAATCGGTGCGTTTTGCTGCGTGTATCCGTGTCTTTGGGTCAGGATCGCCTCGCGGCAGTTAAGTTAATGATCATGGGCCAAGTTTGCGTCGACAACCATGAGTTCACTTCCCGATCTGGCTAGATCATTTTTCCCGCTCGGGGTCCTTTATTCTCATGGTGAACGGCGTGATCATCCCAGAATGCCCGAAATGAAATTAAATGCTTCCGTCGCCCCCAGATTTCTGACGAAAGGGCCTCGTGCCTTGACAACGCCCCACTGAGTGTATTTATGACATCATCGTGTACCAGTGCCCGTACAGATCGAAGTGTTCAGGAAGCATATACATATCCCGTCCGGCGCGGAAGTACTTGGCATCGGTACAGGCGGGCGGGAATGAGAAGTCATGACCCTTGAGAGTCCCAGTGTCTGCCCATACTAATCTGCAGCAGCACCAGCGTGCAAGTCGCCCGGCGCTCGTGCGACCGAACCCACCGCATGATACACAGCTACTAGAGCTCGCAACCGGAGCTACAAGCTCATGCGTGATTGCATGATCGTGACCGAGACGCATCTAGCTATTGTCATCGGTGAGAATTTTCCTTAGCCATCATGCATCATACGCGCATCACCCAATGTAGTTGAACATTGATTGGTATGATACAGGTACCTCACTCACTGTACGTGCCGATTGCATACGTCGGGTCCTTTTGGTTTCGATTCATCAGTGTCCTGTGTTCACAAAAATGTGCTGGCGCCAGAGAACATTCAAAACCACCCTTTTTGCTCCTTCTCCATTCCAGCCACCTTCAACGTAATGGGGCATGCCATAAGGCCCTTTGGGCTGGCAACGTCACCACAGGACCTCCCTTTTCCCATTTCGCACGCTCATCCCACCTGCGCCGCTGAAATGCCATACTGTACTATCGATGTTCACCGTGGACTAGTATTAGGCTACGCATGAGTCACCCTCAAAGTTGGCAGTACAGCATGCCTTGGCAGCACCGCGGGCAATGGTCACCGACCCGGCGTATCGATCGTATCTTGGATCGCGGGCAGGGCACGCAGATACTCATCGAAGTAGTCATCGAGCGTGACTTGTTCGAGGCGTTCCGTCGAAATGCACTCGCCGCGCTACTGGACCTGGTCCTCGCGGATCCGCCGACACTCGATACCCTGCGCCGTCATCGCCCTCATCTCACTGAGCCGATAAGACCATCCGTCTATCACTCCTATCCAGCCTTTCCCCTCGGCCCGCTCTTCATTCGATGTGCTTTTCGTGGACTTTCCGTTGCGGCTGAGCTTTTCCCAGTGGTCATGCATCATGTTTGTGTTCGGATGCAACGTTATCGAGGTGCCTGCGAGGTGCCGAATGACACGGCGAGGGCTGCATCTGACTTTGGCGGCCAACCACAGGAAGTGGCTCTGGCCCCAGGGTCAGGCCTTCAGGTTCAATTCCGCGTGTGAAATTGTCTACACGCGCTGGTAATTTAACTGTCTGGATCCGGTTTCTGATGCGAAACTCAAACAACGCACGGATGCGAGTGCTTTGTGTTAGGTAGCGATTTTGCACCGCAGCCCAGACTGGTGGGAAGACAAGCCCGGGGTCCCGTCAAACAGGCTTTTCTTTGAATGCACGTGCTTAGTGCCGAATGCATATTGCATGTTCGGGCAAGAATATCGAGAAGATTGCCACTTCAATAGAACGCCCATGTAGACTGTCTGCGCCTCAGTTGTGTTAGCATTGACCACTGAGCTTAGCTGGGCAACTGTTTGCAAACCTCAAGTGGTGACAGCACCCCCACATGACAAGGCAAAACCTGATTGTGATCGAATTCCACGTGTCAGAGGCATTCCAATTGTCTCTGTAAAGACTTTGAATATATCATGGATTACGTTCATACCTCCATTATTCCACTTTCCCAGTCCCGCCGATTGTGCGGGCAAGGGTGGCCTGTTCTTGCCAAAGCGGAGTTAGCAGACTGACAAAAGGGTCCCTGCATCACTGCCCTGTGACATGCAAGTCTCTGACAACCAAGAATAGATTGCCTATCGCTCGGCATTCGAACTGCCTACGCAACATTCAACGTGGCACTGCCTCGCGAGTCCTCTTCGTTTCCTTTCCAAGTGGGCATGTAGCAGAAGGCACAGGCCCACCTTTAGTGACGACTGCTTTGCATTCTGGTCCACACCACATTTAATATACGCATAAGATATCAGTTGGATGCATACACGGTTGGGTCCCCCTTTGATCTGAATTGCCCAGGCTATACAGATAGGGAAAACCGCAATAATCCCGCAAAGGTGACCAGGGCTATGAATGTGGGACCGCCGTGCTCATTTAGACGACGGCGCAACGGCAGAAGGGATCTAATCGGTAGCATATATTAAACAACATATCTACCTAGCCATCGAATATCTTGCCAGAATTATGGTGTACGAGGTCCATGTTGGTGGGCTGGATGTCATTGAGATTCCCTACCTGGTGCATTTACTATCTGAAGTAGGCTTCTGCCGTTGCGGCGCTGTCTGAATGAGCACGGTTGGCCCATCTACGAGTCGGCTTGTGCTAAGCGAAGCAAAACACGTCCAGTTTTGATACCATAAACAGTTAGGAACTCGTTCTTATTTTGGTTATTGCCTACATGTTTTCACCAATCATAGTGCTGGGAGCCAGTGGGCCAAGGGTTGGAAAGTCGACAAGCGATAACGTTACTGGACCGCTATGCAGATGTTGTCCCGCATTGCATCCAGGGCTGATTACTAAGATTCACCAGTAGATGGCGTGAAGCAAAAAAGCAATGATAAGCAAGCGAAGTGAAAAGTGCACACTCACCGCCATGCCATCACATCGAGGACGCCAAGTTGTCTCGATGGGCTACCCGCAGCAAGTGGACCAAAAGGAGCAGTAATTTTATGTGCTCACCGTCATGTACGTTGCCACGCCCGAGCCATTAGCCACATCGCTCGCGATAAAATTAGAAGCAGATTGCCAGCGGAAAAACATGTCCC
Source organism: Tubosaeta aff. alveolata (assembly GCA_038094535.1). Classification (NCBI taxonomy): domain Eukaryota; kingdom Fungi; phylum Basidiomycota; class Agaricomycetes; order Boletales; family Boletaceae; genus Tubosaeta; species Tubosaeta aff. alveolata. The sequence goes on from JBBPUG010001335.1 coordinate 6,702, forward strand.
CCCTTCGCTTGAACAAGAAACTTTTCCCTACCTTGTCAAGGCGCTGCGTGGGAGCCCTCCAACGAAATGAACAAGTCAGGGTAATGGTCTATATTGCATCGTGTACCAGTCCCATCAGCATCTAAACGACGAGCAACGACGACAGCGTGGCCTGCGCTTGAATCACCTGTGGCCCCCCTCAGCACATGCGTACAAACCAATCGACGGAAACATACCTCTATCGCCTGTTGCGCCTCTAATCTCCTCCTCGCAGCCTCCAACCAATCATGAAGCAGCTCCTGTGCGGGTCCCGTCAGCTGATTCAACTCCCGCGCCGCACTATCCAAGTCCTTCTCGTTCATGTAATACTCCGCGCGCGCCAACACGCTCAGCACGTCCGACCCCTGCACGAACCCATGCCGCTGGAACCGGAACGAAGACAAAAAGTGCGACGCCAAGTAAGACAGCACGCCCGCGTCCCGGTCCGGCACGAGCGCCACGCTCGACACGCGCGGCGCGACCGACGTCGTGAACCACGTCGTCAGATCCGCGAGCGGCTCCACGCCCACATCCGGGATATCCGACCCCTCGAGCGACGCGAGCGCCGCTGCCACCACTTGGTCGTCCTTGGCGATCCCCACGTGTCGGAGCACGCGCAGCTCCTCGCGGAACGGCCGCCGCTCGGGAGCTTCAATCGCCGTCTGCATCGCGCGGAGCGCCGTCCACATGCCGTGCACGCGTATGTTCTCGTCGAGGTACGTCGAGTTGTCGAGCGCGAGCCGCTCAAGGCGTTTGAGCCCCGTCGCGAGCTCATCTAGCCGTGCCAGCCGCCCACCGCGTTCCTCCTCGACCTTGACTTTGACCTCGCGGATCCACCGGCGCTGCAACTCGATACCCTGCGCCACGATCGCCTCGCGCAACCTAGACAGAGGTCAGATCAAGACAAGAACGAGCATAGACGCGTCGCGCTTACCGTTCGTTCATCAACTCCGTCTGTTCCTTGAGTTCGCCGTCGAGTCGCTCGCGGTACGCCTCCACGAGCTTCATCTTTTCGTCCGCAATGTACTTTTCATAGTCTTCCCGCTGCAGCATCAGCTTGTCTTGCGAGTCAAGCTCAAGTTCGAGAAGCTTGGTGTTGTACTCGCGGGCCTGCTCATCCAGTTTTGCTTCAAGCTCGAGCCTCTCGTCCTCTCGGATCTTGTCAAAACGTGTGGCAAGTTCGGTGAGGTCGGTCCTGGCACTGTCGAGGATACCCTTGGCTTTTCCGGCCGCAGTAGGATTCGCTTTGAGGTAGGACGCGAGGTCGTCAATGGTACCTGCGAGATGCGAAATAACGGGCTGTGAGACAGCAACATCTGAGACGGAGGGGGCAATCAGAGGAAGCGACTCGGCATTGGCTTCGGGGGCGGATTTCGAGGGAGGTTTAGGTCTAGAGAAGCCAGGTGGTGGTTCGAAACCAATGGGAAGAGGAGTAACATAGATATTTGGGTCTTGCGGCTTCTCCGTCACTACGAACACTTGCACATCTGCGGCAGGAACCGGGACAGGTGGCGATGGTTCTGGTTCCGGCAAGGGTTCCATAGGCTTGGCCAATGCCGCCTCTGCTTTTTTAATAAGATCATCTACCTCGTCTGCCAGCTGCGCCGCCTTGTGTTTTGCGAGTGCCATGGCCTGAGCAGTCGCCTGCGGCGAGAGCTGCTCCCTGGACTTGTCCACGTTCTTCTTGAGTGCCGTCGCAGTGGACTTGACGCGAGACTTGGCTTCGTCGAGGGGTGTCTTTTTCGTCTCTGGTGCGACGTCCTTGTCGGCTGGCGTCTCCTGCGCCTTTGTGTCCTTGCTTTGGGTCAAGCTCTCAAGCTGCCGGCGCGCCACCTCGTAAGCTGCGCTGGCGGCGTCGACGGCGTTGACGACGACCTGCTGTACGGTGATGTCATCCCAGTGGTGCTGTTCGCCGTATTCGACAAGAACGTCTCCCAACGGGACGTGTCTGGTGAAGAAGTCGCGGTACTCTGGGTTTTGGCACGAGACAAATGTGCTGCCAATGTAAAATGTGCCGGCCGCGGTGACGGAATAAAAGAGCAGTTTTTGGACGACGTTGTTGGCTTTCTTAGGTGCAGATGACCCTACTCCGGCCTCGGTGCTTGCCAGGCGTCGCTGTAGTCGGGGTGAACACTGAACAACGAGTTAGCGGTAGTACTTACAGTGCTCGCTCTGACGAAGCCTCTGCCAGTGACGGCGATGGCGCGGTGCATTGGTACGCAGCGGAAACGGAGACCTTCCGAGTCCACCCAATTGACTTCGGAAAATTCCGTGAGCGCCCGAGGGTTAGGAATTGTCTACGACTACTTACTACGACTTGTCAAAAGGTATCAACCACTCACTGCACCACGCTAAAGTCACCGATGCCCTGCACTCTGGCAAACCCCCCAAACATGAAGCTGTTCCACACCAGCAGCCACGCCATCGTCCAGACCCAACCTACCACACCGCCCACCTTCTTTCCCGTGAACCGATAGAACGCCCGCTCGACGAGCACGCCAGGAGCCATCATCCCAAACGCAGCAAACATCCTCCAGGCCTCCGATGTGTTGTCGGCCGACGCGAGCAAGACGTCGTGCTGGATGGCCGAGGCAAGAAACGCGCCAATGACGATGCCCGCGCGACCGAGCACGGTAGAGAGGGGATAGCCACCTACGACGAGATACATGCGGCGGCACAACTGGTGCCACCTGCGGCCCCAAAAGTCGCTGAGCGACGTGGCACGCCATGGGGCATCGAACACGGGAGGCCATTGGGCGGGGTCTTGACGCAAGAAAAGGACGCCAGCGATGGTGCATACATCGTAGTTCATCTGGATGAGCGCGTAAGCCACTATTCCCATAAGGGCGGTCATGATGCCCGCCTGCAAGTATCGCAAGAATACAGGCAGGCTGTCGTCCAAGACGGTGAATTCGTTGGATCCGGGGCCAGAAAATAGTATTATCTGATAAGCGATGACGGTTATGAAAGTGTGTACAACTGCCGAGAGCAACGTGTGGACAACAAAGGCGATGCGATTTTTCGGACGTGTTTCCTGTGGGTACAGCCCGTTTGACCAATTCCAGCCAACACCGCGATGATTTGTGCAAAGATCAAGGGCATCCAGGACGATGGATGGTGAACTGTTCGCAGGACGAAGATGGCGCACTAGGAGCCTTTCTTCCGACGCCCAGTCTAGTGTACGAGCGGTGGTCTCAAATATAGTGACCTGGCCCCGATGAGCTTGAGATTGACTGTGTCCTTGATGAGAAACACTTACAACGAAAAAAGCATGATGCATTTTCCCCTCTGGCCTCCCGAAGGACACATCTACAGAGGCCACCGCGCGCAGTGCCAGCATAGCGAACACTGGGGATAGAGCGAGTCGTATGGGACGTGTGTGTGGTATCAGAACCAACATTGCGATTATAAAGCTGACGATGTTGGGGGGAAGGATATACGATATGAATGTCAATGCGTTGATAGGAATCCGTGTTGGTGGAACTCCAAGGGCGTCCCATAAAGACAGCATGGTGAGGAGAGAAGCAAACTGATAAAGCACAGCTGCGTTATGATGCAGTGGTAGTCGGAAGGTATCGGATCCATGACATGCTCTGATATCGACTTGTCGGTAGAACGGCCAAAGTCACTGTTCACGTGATTCACGTGACTCATGTAACACGCGTCCATTAACCTCAACTACTATCTGATGCCTTCACACAGTCTCACCGGCAGACACCTCTTCGCACTGATAATC
>JBBPUG010001336.1:0-10451 GCA_038094535.1 Tubosaeta aff. alveolata
TGGGACAGCATTGATATTTAGATGTTTCTATGTACAATGTCTCGACACTCGAGTTGGTACCCATGGGTAATACCTGTTGAGGGTATGGACCCATGTACCCATCCCAATACCCATTGTGTATCTAACCTGTGGGTGTAGAGGGTATGGGTTGTTTGCGGGTCAGATACGGGTGGTGGCTGTGATATCTATGGGTTTACCCGTGCAGAGCTCTACCTAAAATTAGACCATTAGATCAATTTAGACCCATTAGCAGAAATGTAGGTTTCCTGATGCAGCGCCAATAATGAGGGTGTAGTGGCGAAACAACATGCATACTGCCTTGGCGATGACAGTAATAGGGTGGCGGTCTACTCGTCACCACCTTGTGACGACACGGAGGGCAAGAACTGTGCAACAGTGCACCACCACTCCACCATGACAACAACAAGGGGGTGAAGGGGCACGCTGACACCACCACCATTACCACTGCCACAGAAACGGTAGCCACAAGAGCAACGAGGCGCGGCCGTGCACCCACCACCAGAATGGCAAGGGGGCATTACCCCCACACTACAGCGATGGCCGCCTGCCAACTGCAACCCCAATGGTGTGGATAGTGAGGGGGGGCAACAGCACCACCATGCGTATCACAGCAATGAGGATGAGGAGGATGGGGGCATTGCAAACGCGCACCCACCATGCCATAGAGATAAGGCAAAGATGACGCACCACCCACGACGAGGTAGCACATCAGCAAATCACTAATTTTGGGACAATATTTTATAATTATTACAATAATTATGGCAATTTGATAGCCAGTGACAGCACATTACATCATGTTACATCATTGCATGCTAACAGAGTCACAGAGTCACATAGTTACAAGTAAGGTACAGTCACATCACAACGTCACAAGGTGTGACATCACATCACAGCGCCACCTGCTGACAGTGCTACTGGGTAGCTAGGTAACGGTGTTGTGTGCCCTGTTACCCTCTGAAGCCGTTACAGCAGCTAATTACAACATCAGAAAAAACTTCTGAGCTCATATGGAAATCTCCGAACTCGGCTATGGTTGCCACCCTTTTTCCAAGTCACACACAGCCCCTCGGCAAAAATAATTCAAGGGCATATATACTGGGCCTGTCACCAGTCATTCCCTATCTTCGCCCACTTTTCCTTCCCACTTGTCTGCGACTCTCGTATTAGTGATGTTCATTTTACAAGTACATTTGTTACTCACAATCCTGCACTGTTGTGCATAATCAGAGAGCAGTAGTGCAATTTTAGTGACTTCAGTGGAGGCTATGAAATGGGGAAGTTCAACAGTGGAAAAGGATGCTAGAAAGACAGACCTAGTGGAGGATGTAGGCTATGAAATGGGGAAGTTTGATGGAGGAAAAGGATACTAGGAAGACGAACCTAGAGGAGGACGTAGGTCATGAAATGGGGAAGTTTGACTGTCGAAATGGAAGAATACTAAAGCTCTGATTGGTGGCGCTCAATGTCCCTGACATTGTTGAGCTTTGGAGCAAGGGGATCCTGGGTATTGACGACAACGACCTTCCAATCTGTCTTGCCCTCGTCAAGCAAGCTCATGATGCTGAGCCTGACCTTGACCTGACCAGCGTAACTGACCTGCTTGCTGATTTCACAGACGTCGAGCGGGTCATTGTCACCCTTGGCGTTGGTCTCTACACAGCACAAGGTCGAGTCCTCCCAAGTCTGTCAGAGATGAGTAATCAGCAGCGACCATAGTGAGGACGGTGGACACTGACCTGGAGAAAGCGCCGTAGTTCCAGATGTAACCATGGTGGGGGAAGCAGTTGCAGACGAAATGCAAGTGACCTTCATTTGTCTGCGAAAGGAGGAATGTTGACCAGGAAGGACGGCCTGACCATCGCACTTGATGACCTGATAGCAGGTTAGAGGCACCAGGTCTCGCAATGAGGAGAAACTTACCAAGGGTGTTCGGAGCACCGATGAGACGGGGGTGCACTGTTCTGAAGACAAATGAGAATGAAACGGAGGGACTAGACAAGGAAAAAACATACGTGCAATGAAGTTTCTAGTTGAGAGAGGGTGGAGATGTTGAGTGAGAGAGGCATTCGAGATTGCAGAGGAAACATGCATGGCACGAGGTGGGCGACAGCTGGAAAAATGTTGCAAGGGTCCTTGGGCCATAGGATAAAGTAACGCAAGACAACAGGAATGCAAGAGATAGCGGAGGAGAGCGGGAGCCAAAGGGGGATTGCAGGACAACAGATGGCGTGAACTAACCAGGCTATCAGTAAAATAAACTAAGTGGGACCCATGAAGGCACACCTGGATGATCGGTTACCCTAACGAGCACATTGGCCTGAACGGAGGCATTGACAGTGAGGGCGATGACTAAAAGAAACTGCAAACATGTCATCAGATACCTCATTCATGACACAGTGTGTACACACCTACGTGAAGCTGCATGCTGTTGCCATGAGCTGCCACCACTGCCAAACAACCACAGTGATCGCGAGCGCCTTGGGTGGTTGAGGATGGCGGTGGTGACTTTGAAGAGGTAATGATGTGGGAATGAGAAAAGAGTGCAGGTGTGGGAACTTTATATTTCATTGGCGGTGGCATGGCTCACGATCCACACGTGACTTGGGGTTCCCGTCAAGCATGCATGCGTCAATCATTGGGCTTTGAGTCACGAAACACACAAAGGGAAAAGAGGGAAGAGGCATAGTTCAAATACATGTGAGCATACAAACGTGGCAAAGCCTTGAAGTCAAGTCAGAGGTGCCAAAAGGCTGGGATGTAGATTCAATGAATGAAAATACACATGAGCATACAAGCCCGTTCCCCGGATCAGACTGGTAATGTATCCTCCTGCCACACCGAAAGACTAACATTCCCATCCGAATGTCAACAGATTGAGGAGAAATCTCCCTCCACAGGTGATGGGGCTTGGACTAATTACTTCACGGAGAAGTGTTTCAAGGCATTGCATGTCATCAATTGTGTTTGAACATCTGAACTTGCGCACCGCCACTAGTCCTGACACCAAAACGGATGGACACGGTTAAGCTCGTCTGAAATGACTAGAGATCCTTTTCCTACTAGTGCAGGAATAAACACAGAGTTTGTTGTGGATCCCATTGAACTGACTAAAGAATCCTCCATGCCAACGAAATGCACAACAAGGGCCTCAGCTGTAAGATGGAGCTCATTTGAACCACCTTCATCAGTAAAACACAAAGTAACTGTATGGCACTGTACAGCATTGTACAATTGGGTACAGTGCCACAGTGGCTACAGAGAGGTCCCCTTTTGTACAGTTTTGTCATAGTGCTGTCACAGCACTGTACAGTACATGGTGGCTGTACATGCTGTACAGTTTTGTCACAGTGCTGTCACAGCACTGTACAGTACATGGTGGCTGTACATGCTGTATAGTACACGATGGCTGTACAGCGCGCTGTAGCACCTGTAGCATACTGTATGACTTCTGTAGTATGGTAGCTTTTTTTTTCACTTGAGTTTTAGAAAACTAAGATAAATGATATTGGAATGTATCTAATACATATCATCTGTAGTCTATGGCCTACCTGTGTCGCCCTCACCTCACTCATTTGTGTACTGTTTTGTCCCTTCTCCCCTCGTTGTTGATGTTGTGGTCCGGGTGAGTGTGCTGTTGCGCGCCAACTTCCTCACCGTCCTGTTGGTAGTGGGTGCCGCATTTGCCCCACCAGTTGTGGTGTGGTGCCACTGTTGCATCGTCTCATGGGTGGTAGGCATGCTGCACACCGTTTTGCCTCTATGGTAGTGGGAGCGCCGTTGTGGGCCCTCGCCCTCCTTGTCATTGCGTGGCTGGTAGGCATGCCACACGCCGTTGCACACCCCTGCCCATCGTCTTGGTGGGTGGTCGGAGTGCCATCGTGCCCCCTCACCCCCTTGTCGTCTTGTGGGTGGTGGGCATGCCGTGCACCATTGCACGCCCCTGCCCATCGTCTTGGTCAGTGGTGGGAGTGCCATTGCGCCCCCTTGCCTTCCTGGTCATAGCGTAGGTGGTAGGCATACAGTGCACTATTGCGCATCCCTACCCATCACCTTAGTAGGTGGTGGGAGCGCCGTTGTGCTCTCCTCGTCCTCCGTGTCGTCTTGTGGGTGGAGGGGGTGCCATGCACCATCACGCCTCCCCCCGTCTGTTGTCCTGGTTGGTGGTGGGAGTGCTGTTGCGCTCCATCACCCTCCTTGTCATCTTGCGGGTGGTGAGCATGCCGTGCACCGTTGCACTCCCCTCACTATCCTCGTCGTCCTGTATTGGTGGGCGTGCGGCACATGCCATTGCGCGTCGTCTTGGTTGGTGATGGGAGCGCTGTTGCACTTCCCTTGTCCTCCTCGTCATCTTGCAGGTGGCGAGTGAGCCAGGCGCCTCCCTGGGTGTCATCTTGCTCAGCTGTCGGGACGTGATTGCGTCCCCTCGCCCGCCTCATCATCCTGTGGGGGTGTGCCATTGCACCCCCCTGCTCGCCATCTTGGTTGGTGGTGGGAGCACCGTTATGCTCCCCTTGCTCCCCTCGTCGCCTTGTGGGGGTGGGCTTGTCGTGCACCGTTGCGCCCCCCATCGTCTTGGTTCGTGGTGAGGATGCCGTTGTGCCCCATCGCCTTCCTGGTCAACCTGGGGGTGGTGCTGCATGCTGTTGCACCATGGTCATCATCACAGGCTATGACATGTCAGTTTGTCGTGCAGTGATGGTGCTGGGCGTACCTGTTGTACTGTTGGATTTTGGGCAAGCCCGCGCGCAGCCACAGTCCTGCAGACATCTTTTCGTACAATACTTTGTCATTTGTCGATCTTTTGTCTCCTTGTTTTGACGAGATGCAACGGCACACAGCACCGATTGCATCATAGATACTTTATACCTTTTCCTTCTTCGTTTTCTTTGTTGAGCTGCAACCTTTACGATACGATATGCACCGTATATAAATGGATGCTCGACTAGACTCTCCCTCAGTCCATCGCATGATTGCGCTGACTGAGGTGAGTATCCGTCGTAGATTTGTTCACTTCTTCTCTTATTGATTTGTTCTCGTAGTCATACTTGTTTAGGTGAATATATTAGTCCATCGCATGATCACGCTGACTGAGTCGTACTCGTTTAGCACCACTCCTCGCTCATATATTCACGTCAGGTTATGAGCCCTGCGTGAAGCTCTAATACATTTTCGATTAAGCCTCCCGCAGATATTATGTCGACCGCCATCCCTGTCACCACCGATACGCTACCCAACAACGTTCCCAAACTCGATGTCAAAGGAACGAACTGGGCGATCTTCATCTTCCATTTCCAGGTCGCCGTCGAAGCCAAAGAGCTTTGGAGCCACTTCGACGAAAACTCTACCAGGCCGACTCTTTCTTCCGCACCTACTGATGAAGAGATGACTGCGCTTGCCAAATGGAATAAAGACGAATCGCTTGCCAAGCACCTCTTGACCCAGCGTATCCCTGATTCGACAGCACTTCGCATCCGAAGTTTCGATACTGTTGGAAAAATGTGGGCGGAAATTACGAAGGAGTACACAGAGAAAGGCACGTATGCTCAAACCGATTTGTGTACTAGTTTTCTCGAATCGCGATTGCTGAAAGGGCAGGAGATACGCCACTTTCTGGACTCCCTGTGCACGAAGAAGGAAGAACTTGCGTCTGTCGGCGTTACAATCGACATGCAAGATTATTGCTCTACCATCATCCATTCACTACCTACCGCTCTAGCAAATTTCGCATCCGCTCAACTAGCCGCCGCTCGCCTATACAGCTCGACCAAGACCATTGAACCGGACGTCTTGATCTCGATTATCATTGAGGAGGCTGAACAACAGAAGGCGAGGGGGAGTTCGAAGTTGGATGGGCAGAAGCAAGAACGTGATGAGGCAATGTCAGTCAGAACGCAGAGTAAAGGGAGAGGACGAGGGCGTGGTGGAAAGTCTTTTTCCAAAGGACGTCGGCACGACGGTGAAAAGTCGAATGATTGCTGGGTGTGTGGATCCACCGAGCATAAATCGCCATTCCACTACATGCGGAATCAGCAGAAACGAGAGGACAATAAGAAAGCCAAACCCACTGCCGAAAAGGAGAGCGCTGCGCACGTGAAGTCGCCCGATACGGATGATGAAGATGGCATTTTCGGCGTTATGGAAGACTCTGATGACGAGTCCATCCCTGGTCTTCTCGATACGGAGTCCTCTGGAGATGAGAGCAGTGATCTTGATGAGGACCACTGGTTCTCGGTCACAGCTGACGATGACCTGTCAGATGATGACATCTTAGACTCTGACGATGAAATGGTCTGCCTACCTGCTGATGCCGTTTACCCTGATGACCACGCTTTTGCGTCAACTGCGTCGACAGAACGAGACCGATATGTCGCACTTTTCGACTCTGGGTCTACTTGACACATATCTCCGTATCACGAGCTGTTCAACACGCTGTCAGACATACCCCCCAAACCATTCACCACTGTGAACCAGCAGATTTTTAATGCCACCGCTATGGGCGATATGGTGATTGAGGTCCCGAACGGGTATGACTTTTCACGTCTACACCTCACTGAAGTCCTATACTCGAAGGAGGTTGGATACACTCTGGTATCCATAGGGCGTCTTGATGAACTAGGTTTTGAGACAGTTTTCACCGGAGGTTTTTGTACAATCCGGGCAGCTGATGGCGAAACGATCGGCCGTATCCCTCGTACTTCAAAGGGACTCTATCGCGTCATCCATGAACTCGATACTGCTCAGGCTGCTACCCCCCACACTGTCACTGTGATGGAACTACATCACTTATATGGACATATTTCCCCATCTGCCGCACAAACTCTTGCCGAGAAGAATCTAGTCACCAGTTTGCATTTCGATACAACATCTGACCCAGGCACATTTTGTGAATCATGTGTCTATGCTAAGGCCACCTGCAAACCCATCACAAAAGAACGGCAGGGCGAACTCTCTCTCAATATTGGCGACATCATTTGGTCGGACATTTGGGGCCCTGCGCCTGTCCCTACATTGCACGATAAACGATACTATGTTACCTTCACAGATGACCACTCCCAACTCACATACATGTACACCCTCCATCAGAAGAGCGAAACTTTCTCTGCATACAAAAATTTCGCCGCCTGGCTCGACCGACAACTCGCTGCCAAGGTGAAATTGCTTCATTCCGATCGAGGGGGGGAGTATCGCGGAAATGAATTCGTCTGTTATTTGCAGCGTGAAGGAACTGGTCAGCGCTTTACTGCCCCAGACACACCGCAACATAATGGCGTTGCTGAACACCTCAACCGCACTATTTTGGAGCGTGTTTGGGTGATGTTGCCTTCGAGCGGGCTGCTGAAATTCCTCTGGGGCGAGGCTGCTTGCCATGCTGTTTGGCTGAAGAACCGGACACCCACCAAAGCCCTCAGCGGTCATACTCCCTACGAAATCACTTTCGGCTGCAAGCCTGATATGGGCTGTCTTCGAGAGTGGGGATCAGATGTCTATGTCCGCATTTCGGTGAACAAGCTAAGTGGGCGGGTTAGCAAGGTTAAATGGATGGGTATCGACGATCAATCCGAAAATGCTTACCGTGTATATTGGCCTGAGAAGCGCATAGTTACGGTTGAGCGCAACGTCTACGATGGCCTGCAACGTCTCGAGGGGGAGGGATCACTACATGACAAGGACGATCTGCCGCTTGCCATTATCCCACCAGCCGCACAGCCACAACCCTCTGCCCTGCCGTCACCGATTATCAATCCATCTGTTCCTGACCCGCCTATCGCCGAACGTCTGCAATGCAACCGAAAACCCAGCCAACGCCTTCATGACATTCTCAACGGAAAGTCTGCCGACCCAGTACCACGTGGTGTCCAAGTCCCACCTATCGCTGAACACCCTGCTGCCGCTACCATCCCTTACGATGACAATGTCGAACTTGTCCTGCAACTATACGACCACATGGTCGATACCGAAGCACTTGAACCATCTACACTCGCCGACGCAAAACGGCGATCCGAGTGGCTGCAATGGGAGAAGGGCATCGAGGAAGAACTTGCTACCTTGAAAAAGGCCAGCACATGGGAGCTCATTGACCCGCCCCATGGCGCCAACATTGTAGGTTCGAAATGGGTATTCCGCGCCAAAAAGGACGCCGCAGGGAACGTTGTATGCTACAAAGCCTGCCTCGTTGCACAGGGCTATTCTCAGGTACCAGGAGTCGACTACTTCGACACGTATGCCCCTGTCGCCAAGCTCAAATCCATCCGCACTGTTCTTGCTTTCGCAGCATGACATGACATGGAGTTACATCAAATCGACATCAAGGGCGCATACCTCAATGGTGAATTGGAAGATGGCGAGCATATCTATATGCGCCAGCCACCTGGATATGCCGACCCTGCTCATCCGAAACGTGTATGTCGTTTGCGCAAAACCCTCTATGGCCTAAAACAGAGCGGGCGACAATGGTATCAGAAGTTAGTGGAGATCTTGGTGATGAAAGTCGGTTTCAGGCAGTGCCCTGTTGACCAGGCCGTTTTCATTCTACGTTCCGGTGACGACCTGACCATCATAGTCGTACATGTTGACGACTGCACTATCGTGGCTACAACACTCGACCTCATCGTTACGCTGAAAACACACATCAAAGACTTTGTCGAAATCTCGGATCTAGGGGAGTTACGCTGGTTGCTAGGAATAGAGGTAACCTGCGATTGTGCCAAGGGCACCATTTCATTATCACAGCGCTCGTATTTTGAGTCTATCCTCCGCCGTTTCAACTTCGATCAACTCAAGCCTGTTTCAACGCCAATGGAGCCGAACCTCAGGCTCAGTGCTTCCCAATCGCCCTCGTCTGGTGCCGATTACGCCGCTATGCAACATATCCCATACCGCGAGGCAGTCGGTTCACTTATGTACGCCACTCTCGGGACTCGTCCCGACATCTCCTACGCCGTCACCACCATCTCTCATTTCGCCGCAAACCCGGGCCTCCCTCATTGGGACGCTGTTCGCCGTGTTTACAGGTATTTACTTGGAACATTAGACCTCCGACTCACGTACGGCGGGAAAGTTCGCCCGCTGGTTGGATATACAGACGCCGATGGGAGTATGGGGGAGGATCATAAAGCCATTTCTGGCTATGCGTTCCTGGTTGATGGAGGGGCTGTCTCTTGAAGTTCGAAGAAACAGGACATCATGTCCTTGTCGACAACGGAGAGCAAGTACGTCGCTGCAACTCATGCCGCCAAGGAAGCCCTCTGGCTTCGATCATTCATCACAGATGTCTTCGCCCTGCTCGTCAATCCTATCACTTTTTTCTCCGACAATCAGTCCGCTATCGCGCTCGCAAAAGACCATCAGTATCACGCCCGTACCAAACACATTGACGTTCATTTTCATTTCATTTGTTGGATCATTGACGACGGCAAACTTTGCCTCGTTTTCTGCCCCACCGATGACATGGTCGCCGATACGCTTACGAAAGCGCTCCCCTCGCCGAAAGTCAAGCATTTCACCGCAGAACTCGGCCTGCGCGCAGCTTGAGGGGGAGTGTTGGATTTTGGGCAAGCCTGCATGCAGCCACGGTCCCGCGGACATCTTTTCGTATGATACTTTGTCATTTGTCGATCTTTTGTCTCCTTGTTTTGACGAGATGCAACGGCACACAGCACCGATTGCATCATAGATACTTTATACCTTTTCCTTCTCCGTTTTCTTTGTTGAGCTGCGACCTTTACGATACGATATGCACCGTATATAAACGGACGCTCGACTAGACTCTCCCTCAGTCCATCACACGATCGCGCTGACTGAGGTGAGTATCCGTCATAGATTTGTTCACTTCTTCTCTTATTGATTTGTTCTCGTAGTCGTACTCGTTTAGGTGAATATATTAGTCCATCGCACGATCATGCTGACTGAGTCATACTCGTTTAGCGCCACTCCTCGCTCATATATTCACGTCATGTACCCCCATCACTCTCGCCTTTGTCATCGTCTCCCTGGCACGTTGTCACCATATAGTGATGGTGGTGGTGGTGGTGGCGGTGACGGTGGGTATGCGGGTAGAGTGCGCCACCGTTGCGCCCTTGTCATCATTGGTGTCATGGTGGTGGGTGCGCCATTGCGTGCCCTCGCCCATGCTGTCATCGTTGTGGGCATGTGAGTGATGTGGTGGTGGTGACTGCACCATAGTGCCACTGCACCCTCGTCACTGTCATTGTCATGGTGGTAGGTGCGCCATTGCGTACCTTCGTGTGGTGGTGGTGACTGCGCCGTTGCACTGCCTCGCCCTTGTCGCTGGCGTCGTGGTGGTTAGGGCTGCCAAAGTTCAGTTCAGTTCAGTTCACCCCCCCTTTGGGGTGAACCTGAACCTGAACCTACTGATGATATCTGAACCTGAACCTGAACCTGAACTGAACCTACATGAACTAGTTCATGTA
>JBBPUG010001337.1:0-10447 GCA_038094535.1 Tubosaeta aff. alveolata
ATGCAACATTGTCTACCGATGACTCAGTACGTGTTTTTTCTTTCGGCCTTGGATTCCTTGTTTACGCCGAATTAGGCCATGGGCCGCTTGACCCCTGAGGATGTGCGTATGGATTTCCTTGTTCGAGTAGTATCAGTTAACCTTTTTGTGTCCCTAGCTTGGATTCTTATTCAGGGTAGGTTTCCGCTGTATTTCCTTTATTCTCCACTAATTTCATGTTTTCAGCTCTAGATAAATTGTGAAGTAGGTTCTGCGGTCGGCGAGATCCATATACTCGCTCTTGGAATTTTGTTAACTATGTTCGACATAGTCTATTGTAATTGTTTGCGTGTTAATATTGCGACCCATAACAGTGTTATCAGTATTACCCGAATACGTGAATCCTCATTTCCGTTGTCGATGCATACTGATGTTTAGGAAATACGAAGTGCAACGGCATGCACGCGGAATATGGGAATAGTCAGGATAACTGGAAATCTTTCGCGGGGACATGATACAATATTTACCATCGAATCTCCTTGCTGTGTACTCCCCAAACCAAAATGCTCGCCACTCAGGTAGACCCTAGGTGCCAGATAACCCTGAGTTCACCAGAACCATCCAGATTGGACCGCGCTGTGCCCTACAAGCTGTAGCGGCTGGAAATCAGGCTTTGCTCCATTGTTAAGTGCAATGTCACATTGACCTGAATGTCTGTCCTGTCAAGCGTGGCAGAAATGTCACTCTGGAGTGTGAGCTTTTCGGTGACGCAAATGGCCGGGGATGTACAGAAGGAACTGTGAGTAAAATGGAAACATGTGCGTACCTCTCATGTCCTTGATAGTAAGGTGATTTACCCTGAGGCAAGATCACTTCACGAGGTCTGAGCGGAACAAGCGCGAATTCGTACTAGGGGCCGCGAGTCAAGATGGTTTACTATGAGATCGCTCGATAGGCCGGGAAAGAAAGTTGAACAACTCGCGGAGATTTTCATAACGAAAAACCAGTCCCGGACTCATCCTTGTATGCCATGGAAGTCGGAGCAGCCTCGCAAAAACAGTTCCTAGTGGGGTTGTTAGCTGATCGCTGTGTGGAGTTCTCGTCCCGCAATGTGGGGACGATCTTGAACTTGTGCTCCGCTTTCAAAACGTGTCGGACTGACCATCGAGCTCACGAGACCACTGAGGCCAAACATACAAACCGGCATGCCGGCTAGAAAGCCTAGGCGTTGGAAATTTGAACATACCTGTGTCAAGAACATTCATCAGATTAGTATGGGCCCCACGGACGGACGAGACCCGTGACTTTATTTCACCTCGTCTCGTACTTTGAGACCGCATACGACGTATTTCTTTGTCACATTGACTTCGAATTGGACAGTCGCAGCAGACGGAGTGCTAACGTGTTAGTCTATTGCTGCTTGCGTCGAGAACAGACCGATATTCCCGCTCGCGTTCTTCGTAACCTGTACTGCCACTCTCTCGAGGGCATGGTGATAGAGTTTGTGAGAGGCTAGGGAGCCGAGAGGTCAAATGTATAGGTTATACAGTAGCTCCCTAAACTTGGTGCCGGACTCGGAACAGTGTACTTGAATGAGAAGCCGATTGAAGACATACCGTTATGCCGCAGTGATCGTCAAGTGTAAGCAAGTTTTGAATTCTGCCCAGTTTGGGAACATTTGGTAGACTTTCACGTGTGCTTTCGATCGTCACGGTAGGCTACCAGGCGCCAGCATCATCCACTCAGTCATGTCGTCTCAGAAGAGCAAAGAGTTTACGTTGGATGAGGTTGCACAGGTACGCTGACTCTCTGGTATCGTGTACCTCTGACCCCGTATGGACTATCTATACAGCACAACAAGCAAGGCGACCTCGCAGGTATCATTTTCTCAAGCGCACCCTATCGCTGACTCGTCTGCAGTGGATCGTCATCGACGCCAAAGTCTACGACCTTTCCCGGTTCGCGGACCTCCATCCCGGAGGCGTCAACGTCCTCTGCGCACCCGGTGTCGGTGAGTCGTCTCGTCGCATCTGAACCAGCTCACCATCCCTACACTACACCAGCTGGTAAAGACGCGACAGACGTCTTCTTTGGACTCCACCGCCACGAAGTCCTTCTCCGCCCGCAATACACCCGCCTCCAGATTGGCACCCTGCGCGGGCAGTCGGAACGCATCCCGCCGCCTGCTCCAGGCGCGCTGTCGCGCGTCCCGTACGCCGAACCAACATGGCTCAGCCCGGGGTTCCACAACCCATACTATAAGGATACCCACCGGCGCTTCCACAGCGCTGTGCGTGCGTTTTTTGCAAACGAGGTCGAGGCGGAAGCTATAAAGTGTGAGGAGAGTGGACGGCGGATCTCTCAGGGGCTCGTGGACAAGCTGAGGTGAGTCTGGCACTGTGGACGGGGCCGGGATGCTACAGGGGGGCATTTAGTGCGATGAACTTTTTGGCGATGCGGATCGGACCAGGGAGGCATTTGAAGGGTCGGGAGCTTATGGGGGGCGTGATCAGCCCCGAAGAGTATGATCACTTTCACGAGGTGATGTGCCAGGGTTACCGGGCATCACGTCCAACTCATTCCTTCCTTGTGGCATAGTTGATCCTCAATCTCGAGCTTGCCCGTTTTGGTACACGTGGCTTCGTCGATGGGTTGTTGAACGGCGGTGTTATTGCTCTACCGCCCATCTTGAATTTTGGGTCACCCGAGATACAGGCTCGATATGTCCCCGAGATTCTAGGCGGAAAGAAGTTTATTGCGCTTGCTATCACAGAGGCGTTTGCGGGGAGTGATGTCGCTGGTGTCCAGACCGTCGCGGTGAGGGATGGTGATGATTGGGTGGTCACGGGCACCAAGAAGTAGGTGGATTTCATTTTTCTTGAGTTGCCCATTTGAGACTGGGACAGGTGGATAACCAACGGAACGTTTGCAGACTACTTCACCACGCTGTGTCAAACTGACGTGTGTACCATTCTTCTTTGTCTCGCTGTAGTCTGATGACGTTGTATCCGCAGAAAGGCCCTCTCGTCCTCCTTATTCCCCGGTCAGATAACGTGTCTACGAAGCCTGTCAAGACTTCTTATTCGGCGACAGCGGGAACGGCATATGTCGCCTTTGATGGGGCACGCGTTCCCGCATCTCACATGCTCGGAAAGGTTGGCCAGGGACTTTACGTCATTCTAAGCAATTTCAACCATGAGCGGTGGATGGTTGCCGCGACGAGTCTGGGAGCGCAGCGGGTAGTTGTCGAGGAGTGCCTCAAGTGAGTTTATCAGCATTTCGTTGCCGAGATCGGGCGCTGACGATTATCTGACCCAGGTGGACCAATCAACGTGTCGCCTTCAAGAAGCCGCTTCATGCGCAACCTGTAGTGCGTGCTAAACTGTCGCTGATGATCGAGCGCGTGGAGGCGTGTCAAGCGTGGATGGAGAATATTACGCATCAAATGAACAATGTGCGTTGAAATGCGTTAAATTGATGCAAATATTTGGACGTTTGGTTGCAGATGGACTACGCAGAACAATCAGACAAACTGGCGGGACCCATTGCGCTTCTTAAAAAGTGCGTTTGGTTTCATGTGCTTTCTATTGGCGTCTCAACTGCGACGGTGCAGGTTCATATCCCGCGCAGGCCGCGAATCCGCCGAGGACGCAACGCAGATATTTGGTGGGCGGGGTATCACAGTCGGTGGGATGGGCAAGATCATCGAGAACGTGCGTAGTCATCGTCCCCTCTTCATCCGCGTTCCCCGACCTTTTGCTTGCCAGTTTCATCGGACCTCTCCCTTTGACGCTATCCTCGCTGGAGCAGAAGACGTCCTCGGCGATCTTGGTGTTCGACAAGCGATCCGTAAAATACCAAAGAATGCACGTCTGTAAACGAATGAAATGCAATTGGAATTAACGTAGTCGTCTGATGATTTAATATGCCTATGTAGTTCAATGTACAGCAATGCCCAAACTCCGTTCACTGACTATGCAAGTCCTTGGGTCAAAATAATGCGAGGTATGATAAATGGTACTGGATGCGTTGCACGACGAGCATCACCACACAGCAGCGACCCACAGAAGTAGCGATATGCCAACCAAGGCCTCTACCCGTACACCATGCCTCCCTCCACTAACCGCCGCTCCTGTTGCGTGCGAGCTGCCTGACGACGCCGGAGAAGCACCAGAACCAGTCGACGACGGTTGCACACTCGCAGTCGAGTTCGAAGCGGACTGTCCTGGCAGCGCCATCCTCGGCAATACGAACCCCATGTCCACACAGGTCATGAAGAGCACTGCGAGAACGTGAACAACGGCAACACGGATGAGCGGTCAGGCGTACGGTTGAGGCTTATCTGCAGGGTCGTATAGTTGCCTGCATCCACGGCCGACCCGACGCACTCGAGGCAGTTGTAGTACTGCGTCTCAAAGGTCGTTGTGCAGCACGCCGTCACGGGGCATCCCTGTCGATGACGAGATCAGCGCCCGGGTGACCAAAAGGGGATAACACGGGAGGCGCAACTCCGACACGGGGAGCGGACGCCGGAGACCGAGGACTGACCAGGTTGATCTCGTCGTTGACGGGACCACAGGACGAGGCGCACTGAGCGGGTGCAGAAGACACGGAGCCGATGCTGACTTGGCGGCGTTGGAGGTGCTGTGCGATCGATGGGGCGTCTGGCGCTCGGGCGAGAGGCTGGACCAAGGCGGCGGTGGTGCAGGAGATGGGGGAGAGCAGCGCGATGAGGAAGAATGGGATGCGCATGGTGGAGGTAAAGAACGACGTGGGGGTGGTGCGGAAAGGAACGAAAAGTTCAAAGTACGGATGGCGTAAAAGTCGTAAGCGAAGGTCCATTCGAGTCTATGCTGAAAATGGGTCGTACTTTGAACAGTAGACAGGTTTGGAACAGGCCCACATGTGTTACAAGGTACCGTCAGGTGTCCTGTCTGCTGGCAACTTAAGGGGACGTGGGCAGAGTGCCTTTTTCGTCAACAATTTCTGCCACCTAAAGGTCGAACCGGAGCCTCTTCTACGTGTGCCATGAGCGAAGGCGCGAATAGCTACTTGTTGACGAAGTTCAATGTCCCAGAATACGAGTTGAGTCAATCGCAGTTATCCTTAGGTGCCTTCCTTTGATTTTGCCTTACGTACCAGGTAATAATATTAACGGGAAGCAGCCCCGTATTTCATGATCGTTCATCCGAGTCATCAGGCCGTGCTGCTTGTTCGTGACACTAAAGGTTACGACCATGTTCTCCGACTTGTTTTCCTCAGAAAGATATCGGCTCCTTCGTAGAGGATTCAACATGGCAAGAAAACATTGCTTTGTCTTAGTTGGTCAACGAAGGTAGGTCGGCCTTAGCTGGAGATCGCAACTTCCCCGTTGCACCTGGCCAGGCAGATGATAGCAAGCAGCGCAGTCACTTGCGTTTCTTGTGCTACCTCATGCACGCCTCTCTCGTTGCTCTTCATCTTACCCTCTTAGGGATTGCCGCAACACATCACGTAGGACCACTATCCAGGGTAACATCGAGACATTCATAACCTGGCTAAGTGGACTGCAAGCATTTCACGCTGTAAGTTGAGACCTGATTGATGTGCTCTAGCTTTACACAGCCTTACTGGTTTTTATCACACAAAGATTAATGCTGCCAGCAACATTTTCCAGTCCAACAAAACTGACACAAGTTCATGATTAGTATAAGTATGATGCTTGGACTGGTTTGGGTTCGGATCCATTCCTGATTTCCGATGTATGGTAGTGAAATGCGCCAAAGACGAGTGTTTGATCATGCCATAATATATATGCCTTGGCTCCCTGACTGCTTTGAGTAGTCCAAGCTACGATAAAGGCGGGAGTCCAAGTGTATAGCGTACACCAGAACGGATCTAACTATATGACGTGCCGTTACATAAGGTGAAGCTTTCTCTGACTTGTCCTATGACAAGTCGAAACCCGCCGAGTTTCTTCCCGACCGCTGCCCTCGTACGCTCTCCTTCTGTCTCATTATTTCCACATTCACCTTCCTGCAGGACCATGCCGCAGCGGGACTCGGCGCCGGCGTCGTCGCCGTCCTCTGCATGCAGCCGCTCGACCTGCTGAAAGTCAAGCTTCAAGCCTCCACGTCCAAACTCCAGGGCGGTATCGGAAAGCAGATATGGTATTCTCTGCGCGACATACACGCAGAACAGGGTTGGAAGGGTCTCTACCGTGGGCTAGGTCCGAATATCGCCGGGAACGCTTCCAGCTGGGGCCTCTACTTTCTCTTGTGCGTGTATCGCCCCGGAACGTCTCCCGTTGCTCACCGTCCCTCTTGACAGTTACAACATGCTCAAGAAACGCGCCTCGGGGGATGACCCCAACTTTCACATGTCGCCTGGTGGTTATCTGCTCTGCTCTGCTGAAGCAAGTTCGCAATTTGCCATTTCTCACCCCCGGGCATGCCCTCACAATACGTGGCAGGTGCGGTCACCGCCGTCATGACCAATCCGATATGGGTTGTCAAAGTTCGCATGTTCACCACGCGTGCAGAAGACCCCAAGTCTTACAGGGGACTATGGGGTGCGTGTTTCCGCTCCGGCTGTCTACCTGTCCCTGATGCCTCTCCATCAGATGGTTTTTCGTCTATATATCGCGCAGAAGGCATACGTGGTCTCTGGAAGGGCACCTCCCTCGCACTTGTCGGTGTCAGCAACGGCGCGGTGCAGTTTATGGCGTACGAGGAGATGAAGCGCTGGGGGTTTGAGCAGAAACGAAAACGGTTCGCGCGAGCGGGCAAGACGATGATGCCTGAGGACGAGAAACTCGTACGTATGGCAATTGTTGACGCGATGTTTCCTAATCATTCACTCGTAGTCGAATACATCTTATACCGTCATGTCGGGCGCAAGCAAGTTGTTCGCACTTTCGGTGACGTATCCATACCAAGTCGTCCGTTCGCGCTTACAGGTGTGGTCTGTTTCTATTTGCTGGCCTAAGAGTCTCATGTATCCGCAGAACAATGCTACCACACACTTATATCCTGATATCCCCACTACTATCAAACGAACGTGGAATGGTGAAGGCATACGAGGATTCTATCGAGGTCTCGGAACAAACTTTGTTCGCGTCCTTCCTGGTACATGCGTCACGTTTGTCGTGTACGAGAACCTGGCGTGGTTGTTCCGCATGTCTGCTCTTAGACGGGAACAACGGCGCGAGAGTGGGCTGTCATAGCCTGCTCTGAGTGATTGTTTACAAAGAGTATGGTGGTAGTAAAATTATTGTACTCTCAGCCTTTTTCTTAATGTAGATTGCAGTTAGATAGAACGTCATCTTATTTTACATGCAGACACAACTAACCTCACTACTCAATCACACTGCTAGCCTAAGCCCTGGACAAGCAATTTCATTAGCATTCCTAAACCATTTTTTATGACAGTCGCCGGTCAAAATAACTATAACATTTATATCAACCTCATCACACGGAACGCCTATACCTCTACCGGTTTGCAGACCTCTTCAGAACGAGGAGGGGAGCAAGGCAAAGGAGAGACTGGAACCAGAAACGATCCCCCGCATTCGATTCGTTTTTCATCATCCTACCAGCGAATAGAAAGGAAAAACCGAACCGAAAGTACACTTACCTAGCGCCATCAATGAAGATCGCGTCCGTTGCGTCTTTGAATCCTAGAACAAACGTGATAAGTATCCTGACAGAAACAAGAGGAAGAGGATATTGATCAAATAACTATAACCACACACTCTCATCGCGCAGAAGCGCCTACTTCTGCGCCCGTATATGCATACATCCTCAAGACGAGTCAATATGCTGAACGAAGGAGAGACTGGACAAAAGTCCCCGCGCTCGTAAAGTGTACATTTGGATATCATCATATCAGGATCATAAAAGAATGACCTTGTACTCACGTTTGGGGAGAAACAAATGAAACGTGCGAGGAAGGAATTTGGATATACGAGTTTGTGTGTGCGTGTTGTGCAAGACCCTCGAGAATCAGCACGTAAAAACAACCGCTTGTCGGAAGCTGCGTGGTGAGCGTTCACTCTCTTCGGTGGGAAATGAGATGAAAACAAATGACTATGTGAGTCTGATATACACTGCAGTGGAGACACTCGAATCCACATGCTAGATTCAGGTGGGGCGCAGGCAAGCTGCGACGAAGGTTCGAGAGTTCCGCACTCGAGGAGAATCAAATTATGATATCGTGAAGTTGCTTGGACTTGTGAAGATCTGGAATACGAGAGAGATTTCGCCATCGAGCCCCTGCTGCTTACCCTCCCCAAACCAAATTCGTTCATCCCCGTCAAACAACCTCGCTGTCTCGGATCCGACCTGCTGTCGGATAGTTTTACTACTCCCTGATTGCTCTCGAATTCACTAGAGCCACACAGAGTGGATGAGGCTGTCCCACTACAAGTTGCAAAACCCATGCAAGAACCCCGGCCAAATGCCCTGTCAGACAGAGTATAGTCGACACGAACTGTTGTCTGCTTGTCAATGCCACGAAAGCTAAAGCTTTCCGCTGATGGCAACATATTCTCGGTTGCTAGAACCAGCGACAGTTGCAGCATTCTGTGGTACAGTAGCTGAAGGGATATATTGGGAATGAACTTTGTGCTTACCTTTGTCGGGGAAGCCGGACATTGCAGTAAGCGAATTTAGGGGCTAAGCCATCGAACATAAATCAGTGGGTTATGAGTATGGACAGGTGATATCCTACCTACCTCTGAGGTTACTTGAGGCTGCGGAGTAAGTGGGGCAACCTGGGGTTTTTATAGACAGATAAAATTTGATTGAAAATTAAACCAGCGTTCCAGGAGGGTGTTCGTTGGGGCATTATCAGTTGATCGCCGTGGAATTCCGTGGAAACGGTCTTTGTCACATGAGAGCGCGCAAGCATGCTTAGGACTCACTCTCTCTGATTAATGCACTTGTGCTCTATTGTTGAAAGCGCCAGGCTGACAGTACTCCGGAGGCCAAAAAAATACATGGGCGGCGAGTGCGGGAAGATAGAAACTGATCATCGTGTTTGTTGGGCTGATATTGTATGTGCATGTTGGACCTTCCAAAACTAACACGTACAAACAACCACCAGCCATGACGCTTCTGTGTAAGTCACGTCAGGAAAAAGGCAAGATGTAGCACTGACGTGTGTTAGCCTCACTACAGCGCGCCCATCCTCTCCGCCTCGCCAGATTCATACACCAACCCCATTTCCGCTTCCCCATCCCCCCCGCCCGCCGTCGCTTCGAACCCGCCCCGTCCGCACCTGCACCCGTACCCCAGCCCGACCCGAACCGTCGTCCAACCAACCGCCAAATACCCTTTTCCCACGTCTACGTCCTGGACCCCGTGACGAAGGAACGGTCACGGACAAAGCGGCCCCTCAAGTCCCTCCTCGCCCCCCACACCGTCGTCGAGCTCGTGACGGCACGCCCGGAGCCGATCGTCCGCGTGACCACCCGTGCGGCAGTCGAGGCACACTACCGTGCCCTGCGTCGCGCTGCCCGGGAGAACGACGAGAAGGAGGTCAGGCTTGCGTGGGGCGTCGAGTGCGCCGACGTCGCGCACAAGATGCGCAAGGCGGCGAGGGATCTAGAGAAGGGGTGTCGCGTCGCGGTTGTCGTGAACTTCAGGAATCATGGGCAGGCTTCGCGAAGAGCATTGGTCGCGTTTGCGGACGAGATCGCGGGCATGCTCGAGGGGGCTGGTAAAGAATGCAAGGCGCGTGCATTTTCGGAGCGCTCAATGACACTATCGTTTCAAAAGGTGGAATCAAATCCATGATATATATCTACCGTTTCTATTATACACATGAAGCTACTTTTCGCGTCCGTCTTTTGGCATTGAACAAATGCCGTCTACGATGATTCCTCTGCTCGGAACGCTGAATGGGCAGCCCGCGCTCCTTGTACGTCGGCAACGCATGCGGCAAGAACTGTTTCTTCGGCCTCCAAAACGCAAATGGTTGGCGATTCACCACTGGCACCCCGGGTCGGCTCATCGAGGTGTACAAGCAGCTTCCAAGGAAAAACCGTCGGTACGCCGCTGGTACCTCAAACCCAGCATCCAACATCCCCTGCACGATCCGCTGCAAAAACGGGTTGCAGTTCCGCGGCATAACACCCCGTCTCGAATACTGCCGCATCGCCACCCTCGTTCTTTGCCGCCATCGCGCAGGTCGCGTCCTCGCCCGCCGTTGCACCATTCCAGGCTGCCGCCCAAACATGGCCAGCGCCGCGTTGAAGAAGCGGGCGTCTGGCTCGAGCCTGTGCCGCAGCCGCGCACCTGGCATCTGCAGGAGCGCATCGTAGATGTCGCGCGCGGCCTGGAACATGGACCGGTACAATACCGCGCCCATGCGCAGCCCCAGTGTCCGGCGCGAACGGTGTCGGCTCGCAAGGGTGTCCCTCGCAAGAATGTACCGCGCCCATCCCCGAACCTTGTCCCGCCCGTCTGTGCGCGGCAGCCACGCCTCC
>JBBPUG010001338.1:0-10440 GCA_038094535.1 Tubosaeta aff. alveolata
TGAGGCTATAGGAAAAAGTCGACTGGATGGCTTCGATTACTCCGCGTACGATATCCTGAGAAGGTACGAATGGAGGAACAGGCTTCCTGCGCGCAGGAACGGGATTGTCATCTGGTGCTTCAGCATCATTCCCCTTGTTGGGGCGCGGGTGTAGCGTGCTCGTGATCATCGGCACTCTGGCCGTGGTGTCAGGAACAAGAGTAAAACGTCAGAAATACGCGAACTTAGCCCTCCAATACAATTCCTGCGAGCGTCGATAGGCAGCTAGACAGCGTTGCAGAACACAAAATAGAAACAGTCCTACGCAAGCACCGGCTATTCCACCGTGAGACGACGGACGCCAGGTCTCGAAGATAAGGTAATCTGAACTTCCGAAGTGTAACCATGGAGTTGTGGACATTGAGGCGCTGGAGCTGCTCATGCTTTCATCCACACAGGATACCCCAACTAAGGCAGGGTAACGGTGGGTCTAAACCAAGGAAGAAGTGGAGGGCGACCTTTATAGCCAAAGGGAATACCGGTGGCACTCAGGGAAATCGCGGGTAGAGGGTTCAGACCTTGTCAAACACATGTTTCAGAAACGATAGCTATTTCAGCTCGATCCCTCTCACGTGTGGCGGCCCGTCAGCCAATGATGTCGGGGCTACAATCGGACCATCGGAAAAAATATACGCCAGCTCTCAAACCAACGTATATGGACTCGGGGAATAGAGCGAACCGGTCCAAACCAGCCCGTTGAAGTGGAATGAGAGTGTGGCAACCAAAGATGTCATGGCGGCGGTTGACAGGGTAAAGTAAGGTCAGGTGACGGTGGGAAGCCGACGACGACGAGGGCGCAAGGCGAAGAGGCAAATCTGAGGCAAATTCGCGATCACGAAACAGTGAAGTGCACGTTCAACTGAGTGGGAGTATTGATGAATCTGTAGACAAAAAGCATGGGGATGGCATCATGGATGCCAGGGGAGTGTTGGGTAGCTGGCACGACGCAGCACAAGTGTTCCGAGAACTACGCTCCCACTTGTGTTGTGTCGTGACATCCAGAAGCGAATGCGTACCAAGATGCTGGGCAATCATACCGAAGAAGAGCTGATGAGTGACGATGAAACTGAGTTGTGGTGAGGATGGTGGGGGAAAGAGATTGAGATTGAGACGGAGGATGAAATGAAGCTGCGGCATTTCTGCTCACCCAATCACAACGTGCGAATTACGCTTAAAGATCTTCTCGCGCGTGATGTCTTGGGCTCAACTGAACTAGTGTCGCTGTTCCTTTTCAACTCTATTTCGCTGTTCCTGGTAGATTAATGAGCTTCTAGTGCTTCGTTTCCGAGAACAGTTTCAAGGATGGGCAAACTTGCTGGTGCAGTACAGTTGGGATATTAATATTCATCGGTGTTAGATCGCATTTAGGACATGGCATCTGACACTGGCTCAGGCTCGGTGGCTGCTGTAGCGGGCATTTGCTTCACTTAGTTGTGTTCCACCAGCTACAAGTTATTCGCGAAGAGGCTGCCACCTTGGATGTGGGGCGTGAACAAGGTTTGAATTTTGACGGCCCTGGCCCGACAACCATTCGAGAGTTTTCGAACGGCTCCGCCTCGCTTAACCACTTCTTGGATTCTTGCGTCCACCGCCCGGCTGCATTGATGACTATGTTGACGGCCACAGACAGTGAGTTCTATTCGTCAACAAGCACATCTACATTGGTCTCAATCCCTCGCGAGATGACCCTAAAGTTGTCGAAATCGAGGACCATAATGCCACGAACTCTGTCATGTTCCTGCGGGACGGCAGGCGAATCGTAGGCGGTGGGGATGAAGGGATGCTTCGTTATTGGGAGGTCAAAAACGGCCGGCAGGTAGCAGCTGCAGCGTGTGGGGATGGCATCCTCACCGTTGTTGCGTCCCAAGACGGCCAACATGTCGTGTGCGGCACAAAAAGCGGGCTGGTGACGGTGTGGGACGCGAAGACGCAGGAAAAAGTGCTCGAAATTAGAGCGCACACCTACTGGGTTGCGGCTGTCGACGTCTCACCCGACTCTAGGACAATTGGGACGGCCTCGTATGATGGTACGGCCTCCGTCTGGGATATCACCACTGGTCAACATCTCGTCGTTCTGCGGAAGAGCTCTGGCACTGCATTAGTAGCCCTCAAGTTCTCCAACAACGGCAATTATGTTGCTACTTCTCCCTACGCCCAAGATTCGGTCGAGATCTACGAAACGCAGAGTGCAAGCCTACTCGTTAATATCCCAGTTAGAGTCAGTTCTAGCGGTAACGAGCCAACCGTACCACTCGCTTGGTCAAATGACGACCAACAACTTTTTGCTGTATCGTTTGATGGCACCATTCGTTGCTTTGACGCATCCTCCGGATCATTCCTCTCCAAATGGTCGATCCACAGCAGCTCTCAGCCCGCATCGATCACCATATCAAGCAACGGGAGTTTCCTCGTGGCTTCCGCGGGCTCAGCTATTTCATTCTGGGATACCTCTTCCCACTCCCAACTTGGTCCTGTTATCACTCATCCTGGGTCGGTGCAATCAATTGCTGTATCCTCTGATGATAAATGGCTCGTGAGTGGCGGACGAACGGGCAGAAAGGTTGTTGTCTGGGATCTGGAGAATATTCTTCCGGAGTCTCATCGTCTCGAGCCTGCTGGCAAATTGGCAGTTCGTAACGCCACTGTATCCTCCTCTACTGTGGTCTAACCTCCCCCGTTCCCAGGTTGCATTGTTACAGCGAGTCAGTGGCCCAGTTTGTGAACTATGGATGCAAGATAGTTACGAGAAGGCCGAGCTGGTCGTATCGCATGAGATGGTGCATCTTCCGCACCCTGACCACCACCTTCTTGCGAATCGTGCGCTCATACGCGGTCGTTTGCGAGAGTGGAGCGGAGCCTTGGATGATGCCAATCAGGTATGTGGTTCGTCGCCTTCATTGCTATTTGTATTTACATGGATCTGCGTTGAGTCCCTCGAAGTTCGACCGTCCGTCATTGGCTACATTGCAAAGGCCCTAGCGCGTATCGGCCAAGGAGAATCCCAGGCAGGCATTCGTATCTTCGATCTTGCATTTATGCATTGCAACCCAGCGGAAACGGCTTTCTTGTTACTGATTCGCGTGCGTATCCCCGTGATAGATATTCGTTAACGCTGACGTGATTCATCCAGTCCGTTATCTTGTTTCTGGCTGGGTGGCGGGATGATGCGATAGCGCGTGTACAAGACCTCATCGATACAGTGGAGGACAATTTAGTTTTTCGTACAATTCAGGCATGTCCCGGATACAACCTAATTTGAGTGCACCACTGATGTTTCCTGTAGGCACAAATGTTTGTTCTACTCGGAAACGTGCTCATGAAAGAAAACGACTATGATGGCGCAATCAAGCTATTAAGACTCGCGCAACCTGTATCACTACCCCTAGGTAGCCCGCGGCTTCGGACCATTTCGCTTGTAAGCCATCATGCCTTGAGATATATTCCGTGTTAACCTTGCTCTCAAAGGTATTTGGGTGGAAACTTGATGGACTCGCATTGTTAGTTCGACGACAGTTGTGTGAAGCATTGTATATCACTAGTCAGATGAAAGAAGCTGCGGATGCTCTTCTTGAAACTCTTAATACCTTGGATGAAAGCGTACGAACGAGCGAGGAAGGCCTCAGTTGGATTACTGGTGAGAACGCTTCTGGGCATGTTCGATATTGTGCGGTCTGATACATCTCTAGAGTTCACCAATAAATGTGTGGCGGTCTTTGAGAGTATGGGGGATGCTGCAACACACTCACAACTACATGACGAGGCCATCGAGAAATACTCGGTCGCATTGTCCCTCAGTCCGGGAGCTCAGAGCTTGTACCTTAAACGGAGCAATGCAAGAGCAATATTGGGCTTGTGGGAAGAAGCTATCAGCGACGCAAATGAGGTACGAAAGCTCTTTATTCTCTACGTCACTTTGTTCTTGATTGCTTGGTTTGCAAGGTCATTGCGCTCGACCCTGCGTTCCCTTGGGGCTACCAGAAAAGACATGCGGCACTTCATGGCGCGCAGCGGTTTGACGAAGCTGTTGACGC
Organism: Tubosaeta aff. alveolata; assembly: GCA_038094535.1. Lineage (NCBI taxonomy): Eukaryota > Fungi > Basidiomycota > Agaricomycetes > Boletales > Boletaceae > Tubosaeta > Tubosaeta aff. alveolata. The sequence goes on from JBBPUG010001338.1 coordinate 4,071, forward strand.
GTTCGCCCAGATGCTATCGGCAATTGAGAATTCTACGGATGAGGGTATCCGTCGTACGTTATTCCCGCATTCTATATAATAATCGAATACTGATGTGCCTCAGAACAGCGCAAGAACTATGTGTTGCCATCGGTGACAGCGACTGCTATTGATGCTGCAATCCATGAAACCTTCAAGACTTGTCCTCTTGTACTCATCGATATCAAAACTGGTCTACTATGCGACGGACCTGAGCGAACTCGGATATTCAAAGCCGATCCGACTTTCAAGGAGCTGGTATCCTCCATGACGGAGGAATTGGATGAAAACTACATCCTACAAGTCGTCTCTGGATACTTTCGATATGTCATGTTTTCCCATACGTGGGAAGGGAAAGAACCATCATTTCATGAAGTCAATGCGGTGAAATCCGTATGGGTTTTGCCTCCGTCGCTACTAAACGACAAGTTACGCAAATTCTGCGAAGTGGTTCGCGATGATGGTTATCGTTGGGCTTGGAGTGATACATGTTGTATCGACAAGAGTACCAGCGCGCTGCTGAACCAGTCTCTGGTTTCTATGTACCAGTGGTATGAAGAATGCGCGGTTACGCTAGCTCTCCTTGTGGGCGTACCTTCTCCAACTCAGCCGGGTGACCTCGCGAACAGCTTGTGGATGGCGCGCTCTTGGACACTCTTGGAACTGCTTGCATCCAAGGTCATTCGTCTTTACGATAGCGATTGGACACCCTACCTCAATGATACTCGCACTAATCACAAGGACTCGGCCGAAATTGTTCAGGAACTGGCAGACGCTCTCGAGGTGGCCCCCGAAATTATTACTAATTTTTCCCCGGGCGCTTTGGGGGTTCGCGAAGTGCTCCGCTTAGCTTCCACGCGTACAGCGACGATGGAAGAAGATGTGGCATACTCCTTGATCGGCATCTTTGGCAGCGATCTCACTCCAAACTATGGTGAAGGCGAGGCTGCCCTTGGCCACCTCCTGGAAGAAATTCTGACGCGTTCGGGTGAAACGAGCATCCTCGCCTGGGCTGGGAAGCCCTCTGGTTTCAACAGCTGTCTCCCAGCTTCTGTCTCCGTTTACAAGCAACCGATGTACATGTCCCCAGCAGTAAGCGAGGACAAGCTTGAGACACGGACCGCAGCGCTCCGGACTATGCTGTCCCAGGTGGAGGCAATGACCATCTACGACCGAGTTACTCGACTGCCACCTGTGATCGGTGCTCATCGTCGATTACATCTCCCATGCATTGTATTCCCTATCAAGAAGCTCCGTCGCAATGAAAATGACACGTATCATGCCAAGACCTCTATTCTCGGAGAAGTGGAGTTCCAGACGAGGGATGTCGTTCCGCTTGTCGAACCGCGCAAACTGTGCTTTGTGCATCCTTGGCTCCGTGGACTAGCAGATCAGGCGGAAGCCTCTGGTAGATCCACTTGGGAGGACGATTCTGAAACAGACATCGACTCTGACACTGATGTCGACTTTAACTCTGCCTTGGACATTGAACCTAGCGTTGCGAGTACGTCATCCTTGATCGTCGGGACGGAGTCCTTCCGGTCTCGCTTGTCACCCTTGCCTTCGTTATCGTCGATCGCTAGCCAGCTAACGCGAATGGATGACTATACGCGCGCGCTGCGGCTCGTCGCGCGTCTCGAACAACCATTTAGCGCCTTGTTGTTCTACCAAACGTCGCATGGCAAATTCAGGCGAGTCGCTGCCGAGCACGAGATCATTGTCCAGCCACGCGAGATCACTTGCGCAAAGGACGTCCAAACGACGGTGTTGGAGGTCTTGTAACCAGAGATCCGTCTCGTTGTCTCTTCCTGTTGTCCGTCTCCTCGTGGCGCTTTCTATTGCTTTCGAAACGTTACTACTTACTATTCGTACCCTACTATACTTTGATCAGAGTATCCGACCTTGGTACATAATATCGATAATCATGTGGGCCCATGTCGAACCCACACGCGATAAACTTGAAGCTGTGCACTGACCGATTTGATGGATACTAAGATAGACACGTATGTACTTGCTGGACTTCATTCACCACATGGATGAATTTCTCGAGAGCGTCGTGCAAGAGCTCATCGACAAAATGGATCACCGTATCCTTGATATCAAAAGTTATATCAATGTCCGACCTCGCACGAGCGCTGTGAGGCCGTGTTTTTGCATAATCTGAATCGAACTCGGGCCGGGTATTCCGGACGATGCAATGTCCCACCCGGTGGTTCAGGAGACTTTCCTGGCAGCTGGTGACCTTGTCGCCTTGTGTAATGTCAGTGATATTCGTCATCGGAAACTTTTTTCACTGAGGTGATGGCTTCAAAGGACATCTTCTCTTACAACCCCGAGCAACATCGAGGCGATGACCTTCACAACATCCCCACGTGTGTCATGCATGAGTACAATGCGGACCTGAATGGCGTAATGCTATGAGCGGAAGACTTTATTCTTGGAACTGCAGAAAGATTCCATGCCACCATGGCGGTCCTACCCCAGTGGGAAGAACCTGTGAATTCTTAAGTGAGGGAATATTGTGATGGTCTGGGTCAATAGGCACATCCCCTTGATGAATGGAGCTTTGAGAGCGAGGTATTTTGGCAGCAAAGGTCTCGAAATTAGGGAGAAAAGATGGATGTCGCCCTTGCCGAGGAAGATTTCATTTGAAATCGGCCCTGTACACACCGACACATCCCTTTTGTGACTGCTTCCAATCGGTGGTTAGTGCGTTGCTTCTAACATTGCTGCTCTAGTACACCATTCCACTTTCTGAATTCTTGTACAAATCTCATAAGGATGGTGATGGTAATCTTGCGATAAGTGTAAAATAATCATTAACGGCGACGGAACAACGAGGACACGCGGCTCCAGCGATCGATATTGTATGCAATGAATGGACTTCGCTCTCAGATCAGATTATGGTTGGGTGGCAACGTGGTGACCGTGAGGGAACGTGCTAGGACGGGGCAGCTATTTCCAGGGGTGAGTGTGAATGGGTCTTCGGGATCATTCCGGCCATGGGTCAGTCCGCCGGACAAGCGCCGATCGACAAACGCCCGTGGCACAGTACAGCATCCCGTGGACAGCCTCGCAGCTAGGCGAGGTTTCCGAACCGGATGCAAAGCTACACATTTGAATAGGTGATGTTTACGTTTATTGTGCCCTATGATACTGCATGATATCTGATCTCCGGGCAAACAGCACCCTCAAGTCGCAATGCTGTATGGTAGGTTACTTGACGGTCGCATTCAATTCTCCCAAACCATGAGATTCTGATATGGTTTACATGCTTTGCTTCTTCAGGCAACAAATGGCCTGGAGAGTTTCGGCCGGTCTTGATGGTCTGCCTTAACTAATGGATGTTTTAGCTGCCTTTTTCCGGGGCACCATATTCGTATGGTTACTGCAATGGAATTCTTCGAAGTTTGGCGATACCACAGGCGCACTTGGCGTTCACGTCGATCGCCATCCGCCAAACCTGATCCATGCCGGATTGATTCCGAGATAAGACGGACAACGTCACGGTGCACCACACTGCCGTACTCTGTGCTGTCCATATGTGGAAGGCACTAAACTCTCCAGACAATTGGCTCACCTCACTTCATGGGTGCCCGATTGGGCACATTTACATGGTACATTGATCAGAGGGTTGTTTAGGATTCTATCGAAACATTGACATAGTCCACTATACTTCCAATGGTTTCTTCCAGGTACATTTTACTGATGCGATCTCATACTGAAACATGTTCCATAACGCCTAACATATCAGTGACTACAATTGGAACAGCATGGCGCAGGCACCTTAGATTCGGCCCGGCCCGGCCCAGGGGAACTGCTTGATGCTGTGCTAGGGAGGCCCGAAATCGAAGTGATGTCCACCAATCATGGTTTGTCCATTGGCATGGCATCGTGCGGTGGCATCGTTAATGATGTAGGTACGGATAACTTGATCCACGATCGTAAAGTTGCTTGTCGCATATTCCCCCTCTTGCTGATCCGCTTACATGATGCGAACTTCTAGATTGATGGTGAGAACAGTCAAGGGTACAGGGCATGTACATGAGCGCTCCCACATGCACGACACATGTAGGTTTGGAATATATGTCATACGGCAGTGCACGATATGAATCATAACAGTGTCATTACAGAGTTTTCGAGGTCCGGGAAACATTGCTCCGGTAGTCACCGCTGACCGGATGTGGTTAACCGAACAAATTCTTTGTGCCACATTGACGCCGCTACGGTGCAGAACGTTAGCTGTGTAGCCCCCCTATCCGAAATTCAACCTTGAACGTTGGAGATCACAGGAATGTGGTGTTTTGGGGTATAGCGGAACGGGTATAAATCCAACATGCATTCCAGGAATCCAGCAGCATGGATACTCTACTTCCTCTCGGCGTACTCACTGGCTTGGCTCTTCCTTTTTCCTTCTATGGTGTTTTAGGGCCGATCGTTGGACGGCACAATAGCACCATCAACGAAGCTGTCGCCAAGAGAGAATCTTCTCTGGAGAACAGTGCCATCAGATGCGATACGCTCTCTAAAGTCTTTATTCCAAATGTCCTTGGTAGATGGCCTTGGCCCCGACAAATCAACCCATACTATGCCGTAGTCAAAGCGGAGGCTGATGCTTGGATAACGAGTTTCCGAGCCTTCAGTCCCAAAGCACAGGATGCATTTAATCGCTGCGACTTCAGTAAGCATTTGTCTTCATGACTCGCCCATGTATTCATTTTGTTTGATAGATCTCCTCGCCTGTCTGGCTTATCCGAAAGCGAGCAAAGGTAATGTCGCCACAAAACCTCTGCCAAATTATATGTTTAATTGGTTTTCAAGAACACGTCAGGGCTGGCTGCGACCTCATGCATGTAGTCTTCTTGTTCGACGAGTATTCGGATAGGTCCACTCCGTCCGAGGTCCGTGAACAAAAGGACGCGGTAATGGACGCCCTCCGGAATCCTTGTAAACCACGTCCAAAAGGAGAGTGGATTGGTGGGGAAATTGTCCGTCAGTAAGTGTATCATCTGCATCTCAGGTGTTCCTCGACCCTCACTTTGGCAACAGATTTTGGGAATTGACCATACAGAACGCCACGGCAATCTCACAGAGGAGGCTCATCCAGTGCATGGATGAATACCTAGAGAGCGTCGTGCAAGAGTCCATCGACAAAAAGGGTCGCCGTATTCTGGATGTAAAGAGCTATATTGATGCCCGACGTCGCACGAGCGGAGTAAAGCCATCCTTTTCCATATTCGAACTCGGACTGGATATCCCTGACGAAGTGATGTCACACCCGATGGTTGAGGAGATGGTCCTGGCAGCGGGTGACCTGGTCGCCTTTTGTAATGTCAGTCATATTCGTCATCGGAAACTTCTTTTTTTCACTGACGCGATGGCTTCAAGGGATATCTTTTCTTACAACCTCGAGCAACAGCGAGGTGATGACCTTCACAACATCCTCACATGTGTCATGCACGAGTACAATACGGACCTGAACGGCGCGATGCTATGGGTGGAAAACTTTCTTCTTGGAACTGGAGAACGATTCCATGCCGCCATGGCGGCCCTGCCCCAGTGGGAAGAACCCGTAAACTCGCAGGTGAGGGAGTATTGTGATGGTTTGGGTCAATGGGTACGGGCTCTTGATGAATGGAGCTTTGAAAGCGAGAGGTATTTTGGCAGCAAGGGTCTCGAAATTAGGGAGAAAAGATGGATGTCGCTATTGCCGAGGAAGATTTCGTCAGAAATCGGCCCTGTACACGTCGACACATCCCTTTTGTGACTGTTTCCAATCGGTGGTCGGCGCGTTGCTTTTAATATCACACTCTCTACACCATTCCACTTTCTGAATTCCTATACAATCTCATAAAGATAGCGATGGTAATGTTGCGATGAGTGATGTGCGACTGTGAAATAATTACTGATGACCATCGGCAACGAAGACATACACGGGTTTAATGCATCGCGAGTCTTCACTCCAGCAAGACCTCATTAATGACGTCATTCGGGGTCTCTGGGACCGTATGACATTGGTATGACAGAAGCTGGACTCCGTTCTCGTTCAATCCTCCGGACGGATACTGAGATAAATGAAGCGCTCAGCGAGGGAGCAGAAGGCAAGGTTATACAAGTCGGATGGTTAGAACTCAATATGCAATTATGTAATGTCACTGCAAAAACGCCAGGAGTAGCCTTTCGGTTTCCAGGGAACTTGTGCACAGACGAAGTTGCATGCGACATCGTTGAGATGAAACGCAAAAGTGGTGGCCGCCTGAGGGAGTAGGGTTGCTATTCGGAAACAGTAAACACAGTAGTGCGAGGGGCGAGCATATGAACGTCACGTCTTAATCGTGTGTGGATCAAGTGA
>JBBPUG010001339.1:0-10440 GCA_038094535.1 Tubosaeta aff. alveolata
TCAAGGCGGGGTTACAATCGTGGCCGACGGTAAGCATTTGGCATGATCGATTATGACACCAATGACTAAACCTACCATGAAGATAACATGATCATATGCCGGACCAGTGATTCATAGTTGCGCTTCCATTGTGAAGCCCTTGGAACAAGTTTGGATTTATCAAAATGGCTCCTTGTTTTATCCAGCTGATGACGATCAAGCTGTGTTCTGTGGCATTTGCCTTCTTTGAATTCATGGTATTAATTGCAAGAGTCTCGAGGTATACTATGGAAGATTCTGCATCATGGAATAAAGGGATCGATCTCATTGGTTTGCGACACTGGTATGAAATTGGTATGTTCAGACCACCTTTCGGCATTGTCCAACATTAGACATTTATTATACACACGGTGCGAATTACGCCCCATGAGCCCTCAATGCAGCAATATTAATGTGGTTCTTGTCGCGTGTCTGCCATGCTGCGACTACTAGCCATTACTTCCGAATCATGGCAGCTGACCACGTTCATAATTAGTCTCGTGCCTTTTGTGGTACATTTCGCTCTTCGGACTTAGCTAACCCCTCCCTCACAGGTGCGTCCTGGTAGTGTCAGGAACCTCACAAATCACACCCTTGACTCAAAGTGAGCATTTGGAATGTAAAGAGCAAGTGAATGATAATTCTGAAACTAGGGAAGAGGAATACAAGTACAGACTGACTACTTATATGTATACTGAGAAACATGTGTTGTACATGAGGTATGATGTCATTGTTACGGGACCATATCCTGGTCTTAGTACAAGAGCGCACGTATGCTCTAGACGTCATCAAGAATATGTTAGATGTCCGCAAGGTCATTGCCTTAATGCATATTCATTTTCAATTCTTCGCATCACATGCTTTGGGTCTGGAATCCATTCCCTTATCTCTTATCTATGATGACATGCCTCAAGGCATACATTATGCAAACCATATGATGTGCCTCATGCTAGTCATGACACATTATGACTCCTCATGACTCACTCCTATGACTCATGCTGACTCATGGTCACCACATGCATCACTCCTAGTCATACACTCATGGTATTTTGATTGTGTGCAAATTTGGCGACAGATAACCATTCAGCCCAATCATTCTGACGGTGATTGATGTAGAGTCGTAGGTACTGTTTGACCCATGCATTGATTCGTTCAGTTTGTCTGTCAGTTTCTGGGTGAAAGGCTGTTGATGGATTCCCTTCAATTTTTAATTGTTTGTATAGTTCTTTCATGAACGATGATATGAATTGTGGTCCTCGATTGGATATGACTTTCTTTGGCAGTCTGTGCAACTTGAATATTTCATCCCTGAACACCTTTGCTACTCCTTGTGCCGTAATTTCTGTAAGAACTGGGAAAAGTCGAATCATTTTTGAAAACCGATCTACTACCATGAGTATAGCATTTTTTCCTTTTGACTCGGGCAATGGACTGATTAGGTCTACTGAGATGATCTCCCATGGTGCATCTGGAATTTCGTTTGGGTTTAGAGGTGTTCTTTTTCCCTGTTGATCTGTCTTAGTTCTTTGGCATTTATCACATCCTTTAATGTATCTATGGATGTCTTTTTTAATTGTCGGCCAATAGTATTTTACTTTGATCAGATCTAAGGTACACCTAATTCCAGGATGTCCAGCAATGGGATGATCATGATTTTCTTAAATAATCTTTTCCCTAAGTTCTGGTTGGTTTGGCACATACAGCAGTGTTTTCCAATGAATCATCTTGTCTTTGACACTCTATACACTTTCTTTGTTCTCCAATCCTGTTTTTACAAAACTCTCAACTTGTTTCTGATGCTTTTGGATAAGGGATTCAATAGATTCGGTTTGGAGAGTTCAAGTTTCGATAGGTTTGAATGGAGTAAGAATTGTAATTTGAGTGTTGTCAACAACTACCCCCCTTTCATGATCTGGCCTCTGGGACAAGGGATCAGTAGGATTGGTTTTTCCAGGGCGATGGGAAATTGTATAGTGATATTCTTGAAGGGTAGTATACCATCGTGCTTGTCGACAAGACAAATCTTGGGGTTTGGTGAAGTATGTGAGATTTTAATGGTCCATCAAAATCTCAAAGGGTTCTGCAGTGTCAAGTAAGTATTGGCGCCATTCCTTCAGAGTGAACATTACTGCAGCTAATTCTAGGTTGGCTGCATGATAATTTCTTTCGGTGTTGCTCAAAGATTGTGAAATGAAGGAAATTGGATGCCATTTATCATCTTGTTGCTGCGTGAGGACTGCACCCAATCCGAAACCAGAACCATCTGTTTTAACATGAAATTTTCCTTCTGCAAGGGGTAGACGAAGGGATGGGGCGGTTGTGATTTTAGTTTTGAGTGTCTCAAAGGCAGTTTGACACTTGTTCGTCCATTCAAAGTCTTTCTTGTCAGAAGTCAATGCGTTCAGTGGTTGGGCGGTTTGGGCAAAGTCCTTGATGAATTGACGATAAAAGTTTAGAAATCCAAGAAATCTGCGTAGTTGTTTTTTATTGGTTGGAACTGGCCATTCAGTAACTCCTTTAACTTTGCCAGGATCCATACAGACGCTTCCTTGTGACACCAATAATCCGAGGTATTCTGCTTCAGTCACTTCAAAATCACACTTGGTGTATTTCAACGTGAGTTGGTTTTCACGAAGAATTTGAAGGACTTCTTTGACTATCTTACAGTGTTCCTCAAGTGTTTTGGTAAAGATCATTATATCGTCCATGTATACAACTACTTTTCCGCAGTTTACAAGGTCTTGGAATATGTGATTCATCATTGTTTGGAAAGTTGCAGGTGAATTCGTAAGTCCAAAGAACATTATGAGTGGTTCAAACAGTCCTCGGTTTGTATGGAATGCTGCTTTCCACTTGTCACCTTCTTTCATCCTGATGTTGTTGTATCCCCAATAAATGTCCAATTTTGTGTAGTATTTTGCTTCTTTTAGTTTGTTGATAAGCTCGTTAATAAGTGGTAAAGGATAGCGGTTTTTGACTGTAATGTTGTTGAGCTTTCGGTAATCTTGGACAGGTTGGAGATGACCATCTTTCTTTTTAACAAAGAAGAAGATGGATGTGAATTGGGACTTGGACGGACGAATTCTCCCAGTTTTAAGATTTTCTTCAAGGAAATCATCAAGTTCCTTTTGTTCTGCAAGAGTAAGGTTATATGTTTTGTAGTCAATCTTGTGATCTCCGGGAAGTAACTTGATTGTGTGATCCCATGGACGACAAGGAGGTAACTCATCAAATGTTTCTTTTGCAAAGACATCTTTGTATTCGTGATATTCAGATGGAACTGTCTCTTTGAAGGTTTGTTCTTGTTTCTTTTGCCCTGTAGCAATGGCGATATCTGTAGACAAATTCCTAATATATTTGTAGTCTATTGCAAAGAATCGTCCTTCCTCCCTTTTATCATCGTCATCCGTGGAGAGCAGACTGGGTGTATGATCATTGTCACAGTGGAATTCCAGAGTTTGCTTTGTCCAATCAACACTTGGATTATGCTTCTTTAGCCAATCATATCCCAAAAAGATGGGATGTGTGCTTAGTTTTGTCATGGCCATAGCGATGTGTTCTGAGTGTTCGCCAATTTGCATCGTCATTGTGGCAAACTCATAGATAGATCCCGCTTGATTTATAGATCCATTGGCATTATATACAGGAATAGGACGCGGTAATTTATAGGTTGCAAGACCTTTCTCTTGTGTGTACTCTGCATCAATTGTAGTTCCTGTACATCCAGAATCCAATAAGGCGGTAGCATTTAAAAGTGTTCCTGATGTTGTCTCGATTTTTACAGGCACTTCAAATGCATCACCAGCTCGTTTTCATTGCACAAATTGCGGTTTATGTTGAAGTTCTCTTAAGGTGAATTGGGCTTCAAGGGTAGTACATTCCCTTATTTGCCTTATTAATTGTGGTGTCACTTCTTGTTCATGCGAGTTGTGTACAAAGGATCTGAGATGTTTTAATGCACGATCTTGATCTGCATTGTCAATGTAAGGGGTTGTAATCTTCTTAGTTAGATCCTGTGGCGCTCTCGTCACACAACTGGTGCGAACCATGTTTATTACGTGGTGAGTGGGTATAGGATACAGGGTAAAAAAGATTATTCTACAAGGGTGAGATCTACTCACCCTTTATACTACAGCCATTTGACATCAAGTGTCAAATGGCTAACTATGGTAACCATTACATAAGTGCGCACTACATGTGCATGCCTGTCAGTAGTTAAGTAGAATAGGGGGACCCTATCGGTCCCCTTACACCCTCCCTGATTAGAGCCCATTAGGAGCTTGTATCATTGCAAAGTAGAGATAAAAGGAGGATATATATATATATCAAACATTAGACTATGAACAAATGAAATCGGTGGTATAATGGAAGATTAGACTTCCGGGATAGAGTATAACAAAAAAAATGGGAACATAGTTTCCGCAAGTTCGAAACCAATCGTATGTATAAAATCATGAGGAACCATGTTCCTCGGACAACGAAGGACTGCATTGCCTACATGCGCCCTGGTGACCCGTACGAGAGCAATTCACCCTCCTCACCCAAGGTCTCCTCGACCGGGACCTCATTGACCAAATTGATGGCCATTGCACTACCAGATGCATCAGGAGTGGTGTGGACCGATGCCCTTGTCAGGCTGTAGTATGACACGGCGTCATGTAGTCACCCATATTCGGCCAGGGTAAGCCTTGCACAGTCGTGGGGCATGAGGGTAGCTACCTCGTCTGGGTGGACTCCCATTCGCTTTGCCTCCCTCTCGTAGTGTTTGAGGGTGCACGTATATGCGTGGTTGTCCACCCCGTTGTAGAGGTCATCCCTCATGAGGGCGTATACCTCCACAGTCTTGGAGTCACCCCTGCCATTGTCCACATGGCCCAACATCTCGCGGGCTGCCTGTCATGCCCACATGTATGTGTCGTCTGCCTGGTGTGCAAGGATTCCGTTCATGGCTAAGTATGCCACGATCTTGCTGATAGTTGCATCATGGATGAACAACCCATACCATGATGTGCGCTGAGGAAGGGATGGGATCACATCCGCTTCCTCAAGGAGGTGCCGGTACTGCCCCGGTACCAGGAACAAGCGGACTAGCCCACACAACCAGACTTTGTAGTCAAAGCTGGTCCTCTTAACTGGAGTGTAATTCTCCAGGAGTAGCAGGCCACGCACTTGTTGGATGTGCGGCACGCTCAAGGGCAAATTGATGTCGTCGGGAATGGTGGGGAGTCCTGTGGCTCCAGGGAAGATCCTTTGCAGGGCTTCCCTCGTTTCGTCGGTCGGGCAAGCACCCTGATACTGCTTGATGTATGTGCTCCATCGGTCTATGGATGCACTGATGGAAGGATGATCCCTCGGCAAGAATGGTTTTTTCTTGTTGAGAATTATTGGCCCAGAATGGGTTAAGCGGGTCTGAGTGTTGTCCCGTTGTATGGCAGGGACAGGCGTGGGTGCAGATTCGGGTGTGGGTGCAGATTGGTGCGATGGCCCAGGGTCTGAGCTCGCAGGTCAGATGATAGGGACATAGGATGTCATCTTGATGACGTCCTCGGCAGTTACAAGACGTTGTTGCAACGCCTGAATGACAATGGGAGGAGGAGGACCAGTGGCTGTGGGAGGCGCTTGTGGGTTGAGTGCACGCTCCCGGTATGCCTGCGTCCTCTTTTTTGCCTTTTCTAGAGCCTGTGCAGGGGCCCTCCATCCCATCATCATAGCGTGCATGAGCTCGCTGACCTCGAGGTTCTTGTGCTTCCTCTGGAAATGGAGAAAAGCCACAAGATCCTGGCTTTGTCAAAGAGCGTGCTTGCTCTTTTCGTCCTCAACTTCTGCATGCGCGGTCACAAAGAGAGTGCGAACACTCTCTGGGGTGTTGAATAAATGGACGGGACCTGTGATCTCTTGGTCTGTCCTGGTCCTCTTGTCGTAGAACCTCTTAGGTGGGGTCGGAGGGTAGATCCTCGCCTATATGTGTTGCTGTGCCTTTGCGAGCGCAGCCCCTTGGTACCCATACAGGTATTCGTTCACCTGAACAAACAGGGTATCTTTACCCTCCTTTGGGTCATGCCCCAAACCTAGTATAGTGAGGCCATGTGGGATTTCGTTCCCTTTGAACATGGGAAACATCGTGCCCTTGGCTGTCTCAAGGGTTAGTGGAGCGAGGGCCACTGGAGAAGTGAAGGTGAATGACGAGTCAGCCATGACAATATCATGAGTGGCTTGTGGCTGCTCGGAAACAGAAGGGGCTTTTTCTTTCCCCTTGAGCAACAGTTTGAACGTAAACAGACCCTCCTGGATCCCCCCCCTCAAAGAAGAAGAGGACCCTGAGGGCCTGGACTGAGTTGGCTTGACGACCAACGACAATGATGAGCTAGTGCCTGTAGTCTGCTTGTTGTGCAGGTGCTGTTGGAGAGACAGGGAACAAGCTGCCTCAAACTGGCAAACCTCGTCCTGCTTGTCTCTGGGGGCAAGGTGATGGCCCCCACACAACTCCTTGACCTTGTCGCATGCAGCGTCGAGCTGCGCATGGAGGTTGTTCCGCTCGTCGCAGTACCTCATCATATGCTCGCAAAGGTCCGCATATGACTTGTGTCGAGTGAGGCTCGCCATATTATCAGCGAGATCCTTGACAGCTGGTTCCATGCCACGACACCAGGTCATGACCCCTAGCGTGATGTGCACTGCAAAGTTGCCACAAGTGTGACAGCTATTTTCATGGTGAACCATGGGGAGACCAGGGTGACAAACCCAGTCTCCAGGGGAGTCATCCCTGGGATGTTTTGCATGATGAGAGTCGTGCGAAGGTGACTGGGAGTTGGACGGCGCCCGCATACGCTTGGCGCCGCTGCTGGTCATAGTGTGACTGCCACGACCAGGAGGATCTGGTTCCGGTGAGGGTGAGCTCGCATGAACGCAAGACAGGGATCGGCCACGCGGGGTGTCTGATCCCTCAGAATGTGTAGCAGAGGGGGAGCAATGACCAATGGCCATGGTGTAAGTGGATGGTGGTGGTGGTATGAGAGGAAAAGAAAGAGAGAGGAAGTAGTTAAGCGAGACGCGTCTTTAAATCAAAGCGCGTGATTAAGTAATGAAAAAAGGAAATAAGCTACATAAGGAAATTGATCGACATAAACTTTAAACTATCTATGGTGGCTGTGTTTTGTTTTATTCGTCTGTATACTAATATGGAAATTATGGTTGTGGGACTTTATTTTTCTTTATTTTTCTTGATCATGTGGCGGTTTGTCCATCACTTTGGGTTACTTGATTTGGATGTAGTGTCATGTTTCATGACACTAAGGCTGCTTTGCGACCTTGGCTTGCTCTTGTGAGCCTTGCATCTTTTGATGCAACAGGTGTGCGCTTTGCACACCTTGAAGTTCGAGGTACCTATCAAGGGCCTCCAACTTTTCACAGTTCTTCTTGGGCTCCCATGTGGTGTCGCTTAAGTTTCACTTCACAAGGAACTTGATATCATTCCTTTTCCATTGATGGGCAATTATCTCATCCACCAACCACTCTTTGTCGTTTTTACCAACGTTGTAGAATGTGTGAGCGTCCCATCGAGGAAACAACACATCGTTGTTTGCCTCGTATCGTCTCAGCAATCCGATGTGAAACGTTGGGTGAAGGCGTTTAGCCTTCAGTTCTTCGGGCAAGTCCAGTGTATATGTATCACTGGATTCATCCTTTCTCAGGACCTTCATAGGTCCTATGTATCGTGGGACAAGCCTTCCAGCTCGTCCTTTCAGCATCATTAAATTCTTAGTAAAGAGATATATGCTATCTCCCACTTGGAGAGTTGAACTCTCCCTTCTGGCCTTATTGGCTTGATGCGCCTGCATCACTCTACTTTCAATTATAGTGTCATGCGCCATTTCCAGGTTCTCGAGAGCCTGGTTAACAAACGCTTGCACCCCTGGTGCCGAGGAAGGTTTTCCTTCCTCAATTCTATGCATCAGTACGGGCATAAACCCATAGTTCAGCTTGAAGGGTGCAAACCCAGACGAACTACTTATGCTCGAGTTAATGGCGAATTCTGTCATAGGTAATTTTTCGGCCTAATCAGTTTGATCGGGTCGAACCATGGAGCGTAGTATCTGTACTACGTTCCGGATTGCTCGTTCTGAGGCACCATCCGTTTGCGGATGAAATGCCGTGGACATTAGGAGCTTAGCTCCCATCATCCGATGTAGTTCACACCAAAAGGCTGATGTGAACTTTGGATCCCTGTCAGAGACAATTGTCTCTGGTAGTTCATGTAAGCGGACTACCTCCTTCAAATATTTTATTGCGAGCTTGGATGCTCGCAATGTTATATTCACTGGTACGAGATGTACCATCAACGTCAGTCAACAAATGACCACCCACAAGTAGTCATACCCGTTACTCGGTGGGAATGGACCAACAAAGTCCATTGTGATCAATCCCCATGGTCTCCCAGGTATGGGTAGACTATGCAAGAGACCTTGCGGTCTCTGTCCATCGGTCTTTGTCACTTGACAAGTTGGACAAGATTGACAGAATCGATCTACTTCTCGCCTGAGTTTGGGTCACCAATACCATCTGCGGATATAATCTGCTGTGCGTTGGGACCCAAAATGTCCCAGCACCTTGTGTGCACTATCGACCACAAGGGCGACGATACTGTTGTCCTTAAATTTGGCATGTGGGAGGCATAAAACCTCCTCACCACCATGGTTATATGTGTAGAGAAGACCATTCTTCTCTCTAAATCGTGGGTGATGACCTACTTGGTCTATTATCTTAGTGAAGAACGACTCACTTGCATATCCCTTGCGGATCGCTTCGAGGAACTCTGGCGTATTTCCATACGTCAGTGGTGGGGCTCTAGTAGCCTTTGCGGATTCAAGAATCCTAGGATCCTCCTGTGCATTTGCATTCGGAGGATCCGTGACTGTCTTCTCTACAGCTGAGGCCATCTCTTGAGCCTCTTCTAAGCGATGTTCTCACTTTTCCTTTAGACGAGTACTCTTATGAGGCTCATCTATAATCTCAATCGCTGAGTTTTTCAACTCCATCCATCGATCATGGGGAAGATCGTCCCCATTTGGGTCCAAACGTATATCTGCGTTGGCCCAATCAATTTCTTCATCTGAGGTGGTATCACCTCCTTCATTTTCGTAGTAGCGGGACAAACAGTCTGCTACTCGGTTCTCTGAACCCTTAGCATATACTATGCTCACATCAAATTGTGATAAATAATCGAGCCAGTGAACTTGTCAGCTCGATAGTTTTCTTTGGGTATTCAAGTACCCTAACGCTTCATGATCTGTAATGATTATGAACTTGAAGCTGAGAAGCTTGTCTTCCCACTTCAATAGGGCTTTGATTATAGTGAGTGTTTCTCGCTCGAAAGTCCTGTAATTTTGCTGAGCATCACTTAGCTTTTTCAACATAAATCCTGCAGGCCTACAGGTCCGCCAATCGGACCCTTGTCCATACACTGTGCCCACTCCATACAGTGACACATCACAGACAAGCCAAATTGGCTCGTCCTTTCTAGGGTCAATAGGCCTTAGGATTGGGTATTTACAGGCCATATCTTTTATGGTCTGGAAGCACCGATTGTGGAGTTCCCTCCACTTGAATGGATGACCATTCCATTCGATGCTTGTTAATGGTGTCGTGAATGCTGATAGATCTGGCATGAACTGTGCCAGGTATTCGACGAGACCAACGAAATGTTGTATCTCATTAAGAGTTCTTGGAGTTCTCCAACTCCGAATTCGAGACATCTTGTCTCAGTCTGCATGTATTCCATTTCAGTCAATTACATGACCGAGGCAATTGAGCTTTTTGCCATAAAGCTCGCACTTCTCCTTTTCGAGATAGAACTTGAAACGTTATCTGGAGGTGGCTTTCATGCTCCTCCAGCGTGTCGCTGTAGACGAATATATCGTCTAGGTATACATAGACAAAGCGCCCTATGTGATCTCGAAAGATCACGGTCATTAGGCGCTGAAAAGTAGCAGGGGCGTTACAGTCCCCTTGTTGCATTACTTGACTTCAAAAGGTGCCATAAATCGTGGAGAAGGCCATCTTCCAGACGTCTTCCGGCTCTACATGGACCTGTTCATATGCATTCGACAGGTCTATCTTCGAGCGATACTTCACTTGCACAACTTCCATCCAGATCTGATCCTGATCTGGAAAGGGCGTGATGTCCTTAATCGTGTTATCATTTTGTTTGCGGCAGTCAATGACTGTCCGCAATTTCCCAGATTTCTTGGGAATACATAACATGGGTGCGGCTTGTGGGACACTTTTCATGACCCACCATTCTGCATCCGTGTATAATCGGATTTTATCTGATAGTTGTTGCTTCAGAGCATCTGGGCAGTGAGGCAAGTGGTAAGTGTACTGCTTGCCTTTGTCGACTAATGGGATTCTATGATTAACATCCTG
>JBBPUG010001340.1:0-10436 GCA_038094535.1 Tubosaeta aff. alveolata
GTACAAGGAGGAAACGACCCTCAGCGAACTTGCATGGGGTCTTCGCTGTGTTCATCCAAGCGACGGGAAGTGAACGAGGTCGACTCCGTTCGTGTTGTACATAAACAAGTTCCCACTCATCTACTTACTCCTACATGCTTTCTAGCTCTAAACATCACTCAAGCAGTCTCTGCCTCGCCCTTGTATGTCAACGTCTCCTCCACGAACTCGGCCTGCCCAAATGCCTCCTTCACCTTCGGGTGCGCAGTCACCTTTTCATAGTGAATAAAGATGTTGGGGTACTGCGCTCTCTCTGCAGCACCGCACGTAATCGTCGCAGCCTGCTCGCTCACCCCCGCAATGGCAATATCTGCAAGCGTGATCGTGTCGGATATCAGATAGCCAGAGGACCGCCCGCCAAGATACTCGTCGAGGAACTTGAGCGAACGTCCCTGCTTCTGGAGGCATATGTCATGCATCTACGAGACTCGTGTGTTGGTTGGGCTATGCGAGTCAAGAAACGAAGCCCACCGTTTTGCTGTACGGACCAAGGTAGCCGGAGACGAGGGCCTTGATCTCGTAACTGAACATGGAGATTTCTGACTCTCCAAAGTGAACCCATTGGTCGACGAGCGCTGCTTCACTCGCGTCCTTTCCG
Source organism: Tubosaeta aff. alveolata (assembly GCA_038094535.1). Classification (NCBI taxonomy): domain Eukaryota; kingdom Fungi; phylum Basidiomycota; class Agaricomycetes; order Boletales; family Boletaceae; genus Tubosaeta; species Tubosaeta aff. alveolata. The sequence continues at coordinate 638 of JBBPUG010001340.1, forward strand.
AGTAGTCCAGACTCGGGTGCGAGGGAGGACACTAACGCATGTTGTCGTCAGCTGACATGCACGGATCTGAAGAATGAGCTAGGAGACACTTGCCGTAGTGTGCAATGGCGGCTCCTTCGAATAGCTTAAGACCTTTGTCGTCCTCGAATGCGGGCAGCTTTCCAAAGGGAAACTTGCTGAGGTATTCCGGCGTCCTATTTGTCACTCGGAATTCCACTGGAGGTGTATCCATTTCACGGCCTGCTACCGCCGCTGCAGCGAGGATCTATGCAAGGTGAGTAATTCATAGTCAGATTAGTCCTCCAGTCTAATGTCTTGACGTACGACTTTAGTTTGGCGTTGGAATGGGATTCCCCACAGAGTACCAATAGGTGCCATGTTGCTTGTGGAAGTTTAGGGTGTTGAATCTTGCTAGGTATCTGGATGATGTATTGGATGATATTGAGTGCTGACGAAAACGTCTTGTAGTCCGTATTGTGCCGTACTTGTCCATCAATGTGGTGTCGCGCAGTAGATCAGTGCTGCTTACTTACGGTAGGTTATGACGCCGTGCGCGCTGCGCATGCTGCGCCAAGTCGGTATGCGCGAGTCAACGGGCTTATACCTCCGACATCGAGAACTTAATCAACGGATGACACAGCAAGCCGAACGTCATAGTCACCCCGTATTGCACCCGCAGCATCGCTTCGAGGGGTTGCATGGCCTTCCCGTCAATTTATGACGTTGAGCACTCGACCACTCAGGTTCTTCCCGGACACTCAACTGATGTCCGAGTTTTAGAATACGTCCATGAAGTGCGGTGAAGCAGTAGGGCTCCCATGTGGCACGTCGTCGAATCAGCCTATATATACTGAACACTGGCATATTCGCCAATAGAACTCAGGATCGATACCCCACTCAACCCTTATTAGCCTGTCGGACTGTCTGGAGGGGGCCAGTCATACTTGAAGCCCGAGATTCTAATGATCAGTGCATTGCAGACTGGGGCTCAAGCCTTGTGTCTTTCTACTGCCCTGTGTGTCTCGGTTCGTTCTCGTTCATCAATTGGCTCTGTAATTTTGCGATATTTTGAACTTGTTCATCTTCAGAGGGACCGCGAAATATACGATCTCTAATAATATTGACGACGATCGTGGCTTATGAGAACAAGCTATGCTATATGAAAGAGGCTTTCTTGAAGGATGTCACGCTCCATACAGGAATCACAGTCGTTCGTATGGCAGACGTGGTACAGGGCATTGGTAAGGATGAACTTAGTCTCATTGTAGTGGAGACGCTGATGGATATGGAACCCAGTGGAATCGATAGACCTGAATGACATGCCATATGCAGAGGCTAGATATGTGCGCAAAAAGGGATGCTTGCCTGGTACTCGGGAGTCGCTCCTTCAGGAGATCTGTGATATCCTGAGTGATCCCGCCGAGGATGCGCCACGTGTCTGCCTCCTCACCGGGATGGCCGGTTCAGGGAAGTCTGCGGTAGCTCACTCGATTGCTGAACTATTCTACGGTCAGAAGAGGCTAGGGTCCTCGTATTGCTTCCTCCGCAGTGACGTCAGGAATTCGCAGAACCTTTTCAGCACTATTGCGCGGGATCTCTGCAACCATGATCCGCAGTACAAGTCTGCACTCTGGAGCGTTGTGAAGGATAACCGAGCTCTCCGCAGATCGACCTCCCCTTCTATGCAACTAGAGGAGTTCATTGTCGAACCTTGTAGTGGCGACTGTGTCGGTCCGCAACTGGTGGTGAGGACGAGGGGCGCGGGCAGCGAAGCAGCGCGTTCGCCACCACCACCACAGCGATCACAACGAAGAGGACGAGGGGGCGCAGGCAACGCCCACCACCACCGCGATCGTGACGAGGAGGACGAGGTGGCGCGGGCAACGTGACGGTGTGCCCACCACCACCACTGCGACCGCGACGAAGAGGACGAGGCGGCGCGGGTAAGGCAACGGCGTGCCCACCACTACCACAGTGACTACGACGAGGAGGACGAAGGGGGCGCGAGCGGGGCAACGGCGTGCCCATCCCACCATGGCGACCACGATGAGGACGGGGACATGGGCGACGCGACGGCGTGCCACCACCACCACCGCGACTACGACCGAACGAGGAGGACGAGGAAGGCGCGGGCAACGCGACGGCGTGCCCATCACCACCGCGACCGCGACGAGGACGAAGACGAGGGGGCATGGGCATGGGCAACGCAACGGCGTGCCCGCCACCACCACGACCACGACTAAGACCAGGCAACGCAACGGTGCTCCCGCCACCACCACCACCACGGCGGCGACCGCGACGAGGACGAGGGGGGCGCGGGCAACACGGCGACCACGACGAGGACTAGCGGGCCACCACCGCGACGAAGACGATGGGGCGGGCAACGCCCACCACCACCAAGGCTTGCTAGACGCACCAAACAAATTATGCATAAGCCTTGAAGATGGGGGTAACACGGTATGTTTACCACCACTGCTACCTACATTCTGACGACGAAAATGAGGGCAAGGGCGCGTAGCAGCGCCCCCACTACCACAGCGCCCCCGACAAAAGTGAGGGCGAGGGTGTGCAGCAACGCACACACCCGGGATGACCAAGGCAGCAGGTGTGTCCACCACCACCTCTTCTGCTCCATTGACGATAGCGAGGGCGAGGGTGCGCGACAGCGCACTAGTTAATAATGATGGTGGAGCATGGCGCCGGTGTGTCTACCACTACCACCCCCTCTGCATCGCTGACAACGACAGTGAGGGTGATAGCACGCAACGGCGTGTCTACCACCACAGCCCTGTTGGTACAGCGAGCGCGAGGGTGCACAGGGTGCACAATAGCACCCTCCAGCAAGGGTGCCCGCCCATACATCACGGCTGAGGCTGTGCAATGTCGCGCCTCCACCACGATGGCATTGACGAGCAGTGAGGGCATGCAATAGCGTGTGTAAAGACGACGGCGAGATGGCAAACGACGGGTGCGTCACCACCACCGCAGCAGCACAGTCAACAATGGTGAGCACGAGGGCGTGGAGCAAGGACGGTGGAGACAAAGACGAAGACGAAGACGGCGAAGGGTTAGCTGCGATAATATCGACGGATTGGTTGCGGATGAGGGGGAGGAACTAGATGAAGACGTTTGGGCGCGCGAAGGGTACGGCGCGTTGTAGGCCGGTCGGCTATTATCAGATTCGAGTACTTGCGATAAGGGATTATCAGAATCACACTAATCCGAAATGGAAATATCAGGTATTATCAGATTTGTAGTCTAGTTACAGCGAGTATTCTAAGCAAATGTCAGATTCTCGAGAACCTGATATGGTCTGAAAAGGAATTATCATAATACATGGCGTGGGGAAATGATCTGTCAGGCATATCAGGTCATCTCAGAGTTTGGCGAAGTTTGTGATAGTTTTATTTACTTTGTTTGGTCTAGCCTTTTTGCTACCAAAAAAGACTAAAAGCCATAAAAAGTATTTTGCAAAAATACTGGTTTGAATATGACAAGTTTGTCAGGTCCGACGCCACACCATACTCTCCTAGCCCCATCATGGATGTTGCCCAACCCGTTCCAGGATCTGTGGTGGTCGATGACCTGTCTCCAAGTGAGACCTACCAGGACCATTACACACCCGACGAGCATAGAGAGATGGACCATCAGGTAAAAGCTCAGCTGGAGAAAGATAGGACACTATGGCGAGAAGATCCATCACCAGCGGAGCTTCGCTTTGTGCTTCAAACAGTAGTCGGATGTGATCCCATATTGGATCGGAAATTCCTCGACGATCGGAATTTCCCCAACGACCTAAAGACGACAGTAGCACTTGCTTGGCAAACCATGTCGTTTCGGAGGGTTCGCATACTCCGTACGCACGCAGATTATAATCTTGGTCTCGTCTTCGCTCATCGTCCATAAAGGTTGTCTTCAGGTTCCCGAAAGTGAGGTTTACAGTGCTCATGTTGATTTTGGTATCTGGCTTCTCCAGCAATGAGTCTTCCTGCTTACACGACGTGCACAGGCAACCCCTATCATAATCAACTTGTAGCGCTTCGAAAAGCGATGACCCATCCGTATAAGGGAGGCGCTGTCGATGTATTTGTTCAGTATCTCGAGCAAAACAATGCCACATTTAACTCCCAAAAAGACAAGTATTTTGCCAAGTTCTGCTCCATCACACAAAGTTCGGGTACAGGCAAGACACGTTTATTGTTTGAAGTGAGCTTCATTATTGTTGCATGACGGTTGATCAGACATACTGTATAGCTAGGCAAGAAGGGTGTCTGTGTCTTGTATTTGAACATCCGATCCCCGCAAGACACAAGTGGATATCCTCCTCGTGATGTTATACCTGCAAATATTCTCTCTGAGAGGTACAACACTGAGGAGGAATATCATCTCAGGTGTCAGACTTTTTTCGCAACAATTTTTAAATGCCTTGCCATTTTCTTGCGGGAGGGGTCTGATCCTGTTGGGGTGCTCTCCGACGTGGATGATAAGAGGCGCGTTAAGTTCTGGGAGAAATTCAAGGAGGAACTTCAGAACGTGAGTCCAGTACTGATTTACGATATTTGCTGTACTCGAACGAATACAGGTCAAGCGAGAAATGCTTTCGGCTTCATTGGGATCGTCTGGGGTCATGCTCAGCTACTTTACCGAGATGATAAGGAGTACTGAGAGTACATCGAAGATTAAGGGGAACGGGCTCAAAGTAGTGATTGCTCTCGATGAAGCGCATGAACTCTATGAGAAACAGTCATACCAACCATACATTCAGGCAGGGGTACTGCTCAGGACTATCGAAGAATGGTCAAAGTTTGAAGACGCGGTTTGGGTAGTGTTGGCTTCGACTGCGCCAATGATTGCACATTACCCCGCTCATGCACTGCGTGAGTGATCTCAAAGTAGTTTTTGTTATCCTTACCATGGCCGAACTCCATCAGCGTTCGAGAAAGAACTACTCTTCCCCCCGTTTACACAGCTTGGGTGGGACCAGAATTCCCCGCCGCTCGGAGAAGTCGAGCTTGACAAAGTTGCTTGGGGCAGCCATCTCCTTCGGTATGGTCGTCCATTGTGTGTAGTCGTCCCCGTCGCCATGATTCTTTGTCCACTGACTCACCCGCAGATGGTGGTCACTTAGTGGTGACTTCTCACTTGTGGATATCCTGGGACTTGCCGGACAGAAATTATGTGGATCAGCGATATTCAACCCAAGACTCGATGATCAGACATTTGCTGTGCTTGGTCAACGAATGGGTCTTGACATAGCTTTCGGCCACCGCCGCGCTGTCCGTGAGAATGAAACTCTGATCACAAATCAGTTGCGCGTTTGCACCCAGACAACGGAAGACCGAATTTGGAGCTACACTGCCTATCCCTCCGAACCAATCTTATCGGCTGTTGCTGCTGATTGGCTGCACAAAAGCGATAATCTCCGGAGTTCTCTGTCTACTCTCCTGGATATGGTTAATGAAGGTCTTATCAACGTTGGAGATGATGGGGAGCTGGCCGGTCGTATTCTGTGGCTCCTCGCAAAGGATTTTTGTGTCCACGAAGACAAAGGGTTGAAATCTGAACCTTCCGAGGCAAGCGACTTCGTTATGGTTGATTCTGAGCTCCCGCACTGCCGTTCGATTCCTGTTGTAGAATTCCTCGGGTCCGTTTTTGGCCCACACATATGGGACGATGCACCTAACGCTTGGAATGTGTTTCATGGTGCGCATGTCAATTTCACCCACTGGGTTCAGATGGGATCCAACATCACCCGAGGAGACGGAGAGATAAATGATGTACCGTATGTTGTCGTACAATTCCTCTGCGGTGTGACACTGACCACGTATAGTATTGAGGAATGGACGAAATCGTTTTGGGTACGGACGAGTGCAGTCCAGTGCTGTGTTGACCAGCCAGCAATCAGCAAGGTCATTCCGATATACTTCGAATCTTCCCCCTCCCAAAGGGACAGAAGTAGGATGTCCCATATTCTGATTTTGGACAGGACTTCAAAGAGCTCACAATACGCCGCTTTGGACGAAATCAGTCGCAACCACATCGCTCCCGGTTACGACGGTCTCCCTTACATTACGATCCTGGCAGATTTCAGTCTTCCGGACTCTGCTCTCACTGTGTACGATCTTGAAAAGCAGGCTGAAGATCCGTGCCTACGTATCTGTGCAGGGGGTTTGAATCCCACGACATATCCATTCCTTCCAAAGGATATCGCGGATATCCTCAATGAGCTCTGCGGACGAGAACCTGTGTCTTCTGGATCAGGACTCTTGGATGAATTGGAAGCTAAAATGCGATTTGGATGGTCCAGGGAGGCACGCTATATGTTTTAATTTGGATTGACGATCTGTGTAATCTATCTGAGCTTTTTGGTCTATTCACTTCGTTGCATGTTTTCACACCAGATTGTAAAGATGAGAAATGGATACATTGGGTTGTCATATACAGGGAGCAACATAATCATGCGCATAGGTACCATTTCCGTTGCGTTTCCCCTTGCTCATGTATTGCCGTTGTCATCGTGGTTGGGGGCCAGTTGCGCCATCCCTGCCGCTCGGCGTCATTCTCGTCGGTGGTGGCGGCTGCCATAAACACCTTTACCACCCTGGCTATTATGTTTGTGACATGGTGTTGGTGGACGAGCTGAGGTGCCCCCGCCGCCGCCGTGGGTGCGTTATCGTGTGTCCTCGTTCTCATCATGATCACGGTGGTAGTGCGCCTTCTGGTGCTGGGTGCAGGAGGCCCGTTCTCGTAGTCGCTGTGGTGCTGGATGCGTCATTGTGTCTCTCTCGTCCTCGCCATGATGGTAGTAGGAAGGCCGTCGCACCACCTGCTCTCGTTGTTATTATGGTGGGCGGACCATTGCGATAGACAGCCTGTCAAGGTGAGTCGTTCGAGCCATTGTTGTGATGGGGGCGTGTAAGAGGGGGACGCAAACGAGACATGGCCCTAGAGCCTGGGGTCTGAGGCCTTGTGAGCGCAGTCGGCCGAGCGCGCGTGCGCGCACTGGTGGTGACCGGTGAGACCTCGAGGTCAAGAGGCGGCGACGCCGAGTGCTAGTACTTAAGCGAATCGCAACCGTCACGGGTCACTAACTGCCGCAGCTCGGAGCATATTAGAAAAATAACGCTTACCTTCAACCCTTCAATACTAGTCAAGTCCAGTCACACCTGTCTGGATCGTGACATCGCAGGTAACTGCCACGACGAGAGCGAGGGAATGCAACGGCGCCAGCGATCGGGGCGGAGGGGCCAAGGGAGTTCCTAGCCACTATATCAAAGGTGAAGAATACACTTGAAGGGAGCACAATGGCTGACGACTCAAGAGGGCGATGGCGGCACGGATTTGCGACACTTTCTGCCCCCAAGTGACTCGAGAGGTTCTAGTAGTTGGTAGAGCTATAGTAGAATACGTTCGGCATAACTGCCTGTTGCTTATAACCAGTACTGGTTCCACTTCCGATCCTGCCGCCGTCATGACTCTCCCTTGGACCAATCTGGACAAAGCTCCATCATGCTCACATTCATCAATCCTTCCTCACGTCCATGTAACGTGCCTCTCTTGACCATCCAAATCGCATTTGAGCCTCTAATTTTTCAGCGAAGCGGGAGCCAGGAGGCACGGACTGTCGTACAGAGAGGTCATCGAGAGTACGCGCGATTGGTTCTAAAAGAAAGGGGAAAGTTGTAGCGTTTAAAGCTGCCGCGTAGATATGTAAACACGAGTCCTGTCTGGTTTTGTCTGTCACGACAATTTTGGAGCGCTTTAAGCCAAGGTCTGCGAGAATAGTAATGTATGGAAGACCGTTATAGTCTGGTGCAATGTTTGGATGGTCTCGGTTGATTTTTTCAAAAAGTTTGAACTGCGAGTCACGGCGAGCCTTGTCCGAAACGAGGATGTGTGACATTGTAAGACCACCCCGCGGAGGATCAAAACAAATGGGGATTATCTTATCAATCACAGGTTGTGCGTGACAACATTGAATGGCACTCATTCGTACCCAAAGGGATTTCGTCCATTCGTCGATACTACACACGGTCAGCCTCTCAACTGTAAGAGATTGTGCTAGTAACGTACGACACATCATTGAGGCTGCTATCTGTTCGGGTGATGTTGAATCCCATCTGAACCCAGTGCGTAAAGTTTATAAACGCGTGCTGGAATTCAATCCGAGCATCAGGCGCTTTTTTCCAGAAGTCCGGCCCAAAAATGAGCTCGAGGAAATCTAAAACGGGGATCCTACGACAGTACGGAAGCTCCAGATCTTGGAAAGCTTCCCCAGTCGCCCAGGAGGGGTTGGATGATGGCCCCAGTTCTTTGAGGACACAGAAATCCCTTGCAAGGAGCCAGAGGAAACGACTAGCCAGCTCCCCGCTGTCTCCAGTGTTGACGAGGCCTTCGTTTACCATATTTGACAGAGTCTTTAGAGAGGTAATGAGTGTTTTATGGCTCTCGTCCACGTACAACAATTTGGCAGCGGCGACCGACAGAATAGGCTCGGAGGGATAGGCTGTATAGCTCCAGAGTCGATCATCCGTTGTTTTGAGGCAGATCCTAAGGTGACTTGCGATAAGTGTATCATTGTCACTGACAGCACTGCGGTTGCCAAAGGCTATGTCGAGACCAAAACGTTGACCAAGCACCGCAAACACTTGATCAGTGGAGTGTGGGTCGAATATCGCTGATCCACACAATTTTTGTCCCGCATAGAGCAAGGTAGACCTGATGCCATAGTTCTGGTACCGTAACTGCCATCTTAAAGAGAGTTAGCATCTAGTGAATCACAACACCTGGAACGCTACTCACGATGGACGGCCATATCGAACAAGATGACCATCATACGAAACTTTATTTAGTACAACGTCTTCCAGAGCTGGGGCGTTTTGATTCCACCCGAGTTGCGAGAATGGCGGGAAAAGATGTTCCCCTTCCCTCCCGACGCTGTCTGAAGGGACTGCAATTGCCATGGTGAGAACAATAAGAAGCTATTACGAAGTCACATACACAGCGCTTGGGGAGATGCATATAAAGATAGCTTCGATATGGTTGAAGCAAAGACTACCCAAATGGAATATTCCGAGTCTGACCATGCTTTGATAGTCCGTAGCAACACCATCGCCCGAACGAACGAACGACCCGGCAGTTGGATATGGAGTTCGTCCGCCTCATCGAATGCAATTACTACCCTGGGGCTATGCGTAATCTTCTTGAGGGGGTCGCTAGTGACCATATACGTATAGTAGTGATGTAGGATGTCGGACCGCGAGGCCCGGGTTTCTCGTTCGACCTGTGCCTACAAGTTGAGCACGACAGAAAGTTGTGAGTCGTTACTGCACTCACGTTGTCAAACTCCTTCCCGACATTCTCCCAGAATTTAGTGCGCCTCTCATCATCAACGGCGGACAGCACCTCGATGTGGTTGGATCGGCCCCGCAAGAAATCGCCAAGGCATTTGAAAACTGTTGCAAAAAATGACCGGCACCGGATATGATATTCTTCGGGGGTAGCTGTGTTTGTGCAGAGAATATTCGCGGGTATAGTGTCGCGAGGAGGATATCCACTCAGGGATCTGATATTCACATATAAGACGCAAAGACCCTTCTTCGAGAGCTGCATGCGAAGCATTGTCAATTCCGTCGTGGTCATGGAATACAGTGGCGAAAAAACCCACTTCCAATAGCAAGCGCGTCTTCCCCATTCCCGAACTCTGGGCTATAGAGCAAAATTTGGCGTAGTACTTGGCTTTTCCGGAGTGAAACTTCTTGTTGTTCAATGTAAGGTACTCTATAAACGCGTCAACTGC
>JBBPUG010001341.1:0-10424 GCA_038094535.1 Tubosaeta aff. alveolata
GATCAGAGGTTGTCTTTCATGCACTGGCTGGTGCACTCGGAACGGTAGAGATCAAGACCAAGCTCAACCTCACGAAGCTGGTGTCTTTATACCTTGTCCATCCGTGGATCAACTTTCTTCTCGATCGACAAGGAGTAGATGGACTCGAGGGTCACGCGGCGTCTGAGCTGGACGAATTTCCGGCCATCGAGGCGTTCCCTGAGCTTTCCAGCATCTCGGAGGATGATCCTCCAGAGTCCCCTGTGCGGACGTGCGCCACGTCCGGCCGTCCCCCAGCAGACAGGGAGATCTGTGTCTACGACTTCCTCGCTCGGTTGCGGCGGCCCTTTGGTGCGCTCTTGCTGATACCCAGCCGGCGGCATACAGAATTCAAGAGGATCGCTACGGAGAGTCTGATCACTGCCCAGGTGGAGGCGATCACGTCGGCGACGTTGGGCGCGTTGATACAGGGTGTACGGGTGCTGGACGTACTTTGATGCTTTCGGGTCATTTATCATTCTGCTTCTATCACTCGCGCGCCATCTTCGAGTATTCAATGTCGCTGAATTTGTTCTGCCACTATTAACAAGTCGTTCTCGGCGTTGAACTTCGGGATGAAGTTCATGCGTTGGTTCAAGTATCAGTGGCCTAATCTCACTTGCCCTTGCGGTGTTGGGGTCTCCCTGGCGACGCGTCGCGGGCCGAAAGGCTCAGACGGATGAAAATCGGAATGTTTTGCAAGCTGTCGCCTAGCGCGCCCAAGTAGATCCTTCGTCTCGATCTCAGGTATGTCCGAAATCTGAACGCTACAGAGATAGCTAGGCAGTTATTACAGTGTGGGAGGTGACGTGCATCGTGTTTCAACGATCTGGCAGGCTTCCACTCTGCGTTGAGCGACTACAATCTCATGAGCGCGTGACTATCGTAAAGTGGCACAACAGCTCATATATACGACTTATACACCCTGCTCGCTGAGCATGTTTCCCAAATGCTTGGACTGAGTCCTGCCCGTCAAAACTGCATCCAGTATTATACCAGCTGCACAACCCTCGGCACACGCACGCATGCACGCACGAGCCCAGGGACAACTTGAAGAGTGCAAATTCCAATCCGCAGCCAATCGTTGACCTGTCTGTTTACCGAGGTACCGCTATCCTACTGCATCCGCTGAACGCCTCAAGTTTCTCGGATCTGTTTCAAACGAGCTAACAATAGACCATCCTAATCCATGGGACAGAGTTCAACTGTTACGGCTGGAGCATGTCACCTTAGGGTTGGAGATGAGGTAATATTATTGAAGTTAACTTCTTATATGCGTGCAGGCGGACAGAAGCTTTGATCTTCTCAGCCATAGCAGCTGAGGTAGCCCGACTTCGAACTCACTGCATGGCACAGGCTTCACCATGGTATCGTTTGCCGACTCTCGCTGAGGGTCCGAGTTTCAAGGTTACGGCATCTCCCGGGTTTCATGGCTCGAGCCGTTATGTATTGGGCAACGGGCGGTATGAAGGTGGCCAGACCCTTGCTATTACTACCGACCTGCTGGCCGTTATATGCCTCGTGTTGGTTATGTATCCCATGATGCCTCTCATCTGGCGCCCGAGCCATGTCTTCCACGCATTTACCCAACGACATCCTAACTGACCTTTCCCGCCTCCAAGTTTCCAAGGTATGCACATATACATGGCGTTTCCAGCATAAATAAAGCCGCTAACTTGGCGTGTCCGCTGGTTGTAGTTCCTTAATGGTACGTCTGATCTGGCTTGATTTTCACGACGTTGAACCGTGTCCCGTTTAGTTGCTGCTTTGGCTGCTTTCGTACGTGCGACGTCGTCACAGTTGCGGTGATTCTAACACGTATCTTTCCCAGGCATTTGATTACTGTTTAACGTTTCCACTCGAGGTTTTGCTTCACTATCTTTTTTGCGCAACAATTCTCAAGCGTTGAGGCAGGTGGAACATATATGGGGCACAAAATGGGAGGTGACGCGCATCGTATTCACACTATCAAGATACCTACCGTTTCTTTCTTCTTCACTAACTTGTTATGGTCAGTTCCTTTTTTTCTCTCTCCTCAGTGGCTGAAGAGGGCGTCATCGTTCAGATGCTCTGGTCAATAATCATGTGAGCGTTTTTATACACTTGGCCGCGACAATGTCGAGTTTCATGTTTCAGTGTGGGAGTTTTATCATTGCCTTGGATGGTCTGACTGTGTCTTGTTGCATGTTACGCGTCCGTTGACACGCTTCCGCAGCCATGTACACTGCAAGCATCATTTTAGCGGAAGGGATCTTGATCCTCCGTACATATGCCTTATGGGGCCGTAGCAAGAAGGTACTGATTTTTCTATTAGTTTTGGCGGGAGTAAGTTTGTTTCGATATGTGTCTGCCTCCATAACGATCCGTGCACATCTAGGCTTTCATTGCAGGCGCGGAAATAATATCGCTGAATCTCAGTATCACTTTACCAGGGGACAGCACGTCATTCTATAGTCAGTACTGTCAAATCGTATCTAACCAGGGCTGATCCCTAGCGAGACAGAGTTTTACCCATCCGTGTGTGCCTACAGGTCGTCGAGGGACGCTGCTTTCCAATACGGCTTCCTGGCGATGTATGAGATCGGTGCGTTCTTTGCGTGGGTCACCAGTCTCCAATTCTCATTTCCTTCGAGTACTTCAAAGCATGAATACCTGGAGGAAGTTCCGAACATACCGCGACTTGCAGAGTAGAACTTTGAATACGCTATATTGGGACGGTATTGTATACATGTCATGGATAATTCGTGAGCAACGTTTCTCCATGCAGGAACTTCGATTGTAACATGACAATCAGTGTTATCAGCGGCTAACATGACCATGATGATTGCTGCACCTGTCTGTGGATATTCTACGTGCTCCATCATTGCAACTAACCACCTAGCTGTTTGCTTTATCAGGTCACGTTTATTCCCGCATTGGATACGTTCGTATTCTTTGTATTCTAATCATCCAGTTTTTCACTTTTGGTTTCTAAAACAGTGCTCAAGTGGCAATCCACAGTGTCCTCGCTTGTCGGATCTTCTTCAACCTTCGGCAGTGTAACAAGGAAATATACTCGGTTGGGAGCGAGTTATCACTCGAAACTTTGCGCTACCGAACTCGGACATCCGTTAATGCTAATATACGGACAGACCCTGTGATGGTTATTGGATAATGAATTCATGATTGTAGAGTAGTATGTTCGCAAAGTGCGATGCGCTCATGAGTTACAAGCAGTACGAGTGACGATTCACGACCTGCTACTGTTTCTTCTGCTGTTCCTGGTCTTGCTTCATGCTCATCTCGATAGCCCGTGCAATCGCCTCTTCTTCATCTACCTCGTCGTCATCCGGTTGTTCCTCTCCCATGTCAACGTCACGACCCTCAGACATGGCGATCGCTTGTTGTAGCATAGCTTCTTCATCCACATCGACGTCGGCAGCATCTTCAGCGCGTTCGGTGGAGGTGGTAGCACCGCTCGCTGCTTGGCGTGCTTGTTCTTCGGCGGCTTGACGTGCTTGCTCTTCCTCCATTGACATACGCAACGCCTACGAATATGATTAGATTTGCCACATACCTAGAGTATAGTAACATTACCATCGCAAGCTCGGGATCAAGACTGGGATCAACACCAAACTCAAAGTTGCTGGTTCCACCTGCGCCAGATGGACCGGCCGCGCCGCCCATGGCCTCTGGTGGTATCCCGCGATCTTCCGACAAGATAGGTGAGGACAATATTAAATCTGAGAGTAGATGCGGCCCCGGTGGTACAGACACCAAATGTCTATATGATCTGACGTTAAGGGCAACTAGCCGATTTAGACCCGGCACTTACGAATTATCACCAGTGGTAACATTGTCGACGAACGACTTCAACACATTAGACTCCCCCTCCTCGATGCCGTCTCCAAAAGAGATAAAGTCGATGGCCACGTTGTTCTTTTTTAGTTTTTTTGCGAGTTTGGTCATCTCCCGTTCATCTGCGCCCGCGCCCTGTAGTGGTGAGCCAACAAAGACAATAATCCGCTGCCGAAGGTTCTTGTTCTCGCGGTGTTTGAGTGCGAGCTGGGCAATGTTGATCGCGGTGGGGATGTCTATCAGCCCACCGATCTTGGATGTGGCCGTATGGACCGCTTTCAGAATCTGACCCAGATCTTTGGAATGCGTTACCAGGACCTCTGGCCTGGACAAGATCAAGAATGCGTACACAGCACTGGAACGAGAAACGGACATGCACACACCCTTTATGTGCCATAGTCATGAGACCGACCGTGTTCTCTGGGTTGGAGTCGATCTTTGTCTGAAAGATGGTATTGACGGCGTCGGACTGGGCCTCGAACCTAGACGGCGTGTAGTCGCCATTCCGCATGTATTCTGAGTTGTCTATCACCATCATCGTTGCTTCGAGAGGCATTTTGGAGGGTCTCGTCAATGACCGCGGTCAAGTTGCGCTTGGATGACGCGTCACGGACGTTAACCCTAACCTGGGCTGCACAAACCCTAACCCGAGATACAGGTCATCATGTGATCATCATCATCGGTTCTGAAAAGGAACCCGATGCTTATGCCAACGTGATCCTGATGGCTTTAAGGAGTTCTCGGCTGCTTGATGCAACTGCAGTAAACACCGACACCGAGGACCACATGTTGACGGGACATAAGCCGTGTCTGCCCTTGAGATCGGATTGTCCGTAGTGATCGGTGAGCGGTACAGTTACTAATTTTGACAAACGGCATCCAAGGCGCTGTTTCTATACTACTTGTAGCAGAAGAAGCACAGTGCCACTTGCTCGGTGAGTCTCAAAGGAATACCATTCATATACTGATACGGTTATCTCCGTTTCCTCAAAGCAGAACTTTGGTCGTGTCGCATTTGTTACTACATTTGTACGGGCCAGCGCACAGTTGATAAATCGAGCGGCCACCCCAAAAGCGACGCGGATATCAGTTAAATAACCATTGTCTATGGACTTTGCTTCCGGGCCCATATGATCTACTCCAACTTAACTCTTTACGAAGATCCGTTCTGATCCATCGCCACCGGTTGCGACGTGTCTTGCCCGGTACGTTACGATTGAGTCGGATTCGTCACGATGTATGTGTCTTACAACAATGATCAGGCGCATTTCCTATAATGTTGCGGGTTTATTTGACGTGTTGACTGACTAGTGGTTTACATGGCTTGAGTTTTTTGCACCATACAGTTTTTCCGATTCCAAACTGAATGACAGGTTTCTCACCCTGATGTCTTGTTTGCTCGTCAATCAGGTGTGTTTCCTGTAATATCGTAGGGTCATAATTTGATGTGTCGACCGGTTGACACGGCTGGAGTTTTTTGCACCATACAGTTTTTCCGACTGCAAACTGAGCGCAACGTTTCTCACACCGATGTCCCGTTGACTCATCGATTAGGTGTGTGTATTTCCTGTAATGTCATGGGGTCACAATCTGACGTGTCGACGGACGAGTGGTTTACACGGCTCGAATTTATTCGGCACTGTATAGCCGTTTCCCTCCGAACTGAATGACCGGGCTCGCATAAATATGCCTGATATCCCTTCGTTCACTATCCCCTTGTCTCCCTCTGAACCTGCCATGATTTTATCCGCTCTTGTCTACCTCTCGATCTTTGCTGCCGCCGCCCAGGCGGGTAAAAGGGGACTCTGCTGGACGTGGTGTAAGAATGCGCTGAGTTCCATCTGGATCTTGACTGACTTCTTCCCTTCAATTCTTCTTCACAGATGATGCAACTCTGTGGGATAGCTTCGTTTTTCCGTCTCGCAATAGTTCTGACTGGCTAGCATAGGGACCCCGGTGTGCTCAATAACGGTGATGGTGAAGTGGTTGCGATGCACGTCGTTTCAACTTTGGTGCTCGATCATTGATTCAACCTTTTCTCAGCTACGACTACGAGACTTACCCACCAGCCTCGACCAATGGAAATGGTGGTCTTGGGTTCATCGGGATGCAGCGCTGCACAGATTGTAGTTCTAGTCCCGTCGCCAGTCTCTATTCGCGCTGGCAATCCCAGGGATGGGCAAGTATGTCTCTTGATAAGCGCTTCTGTGCCCTTGCCTGAATATTATGGCGCTTGGCAGCTGTGTTTTCCTTGAATGAGCCTGATGGCAGTACCAACCCTGTTTCTCCTAGCAATGCTGCTGCTTGGTACATCCAGTACATCAACCCATTGGTAAGATACGTGATGCGAGATCACGAGACCATCCACTGATTAGATATCGGACAGCCTATCAAGAAAGCCCTACCTGCAGTGACTTCAAGCACAGCGTCTGGACAGGGCCTGAGCTGGGTCTCTGAAATGATCAGCGCTTGTAACGGCGGATGTTACTTCGACTACATTAACTTGGTAGGTTGTAATATTGAGTTTTCACAATGTGGATGGCTGATTTGCGATGCTCTCTCGCCAGCACTGGTACGGGTGGGTGAAAGGATTGGCTCTCTCCCTGCCCCATGATTAATGATACATTTGAAGGGGCTCGTTTTCAGAATTTCAGAGCTATGTCGAGTCTGCGCATGCTCAGTTCCCGGTAAATAGGCTCGAACTTCAGTGGGTGATGGTGCTGACGATGTTTCCACAAGAATTATCAGCTGGTCATAAGCGAGTTTGCTCTCCAGAACCCTCCTGGTGGTCAGGGTGATCAGTCAGTTCACTCTCCTAAATATTTTTGTTATCATATCTGACGCCTTCTTCAAGAGTTGCCTTCTTCCAGGAAGCCTTCCCCTTCCTCGACAGTGCATCTTACGTGGAGCTTTACTTCCCATTTGTGGCTACCTCTCCCTCCCTGTTCCAGCAATATGATTCCGCGGGAGAATCCTACGTTGGGACCGGATCATGCCTATACAATGATGATGGAAGTCCATCAGCCGTCGGTGATTTGATGTACTAATGAAACATGTATTCTTGGAAGCTGGACCGACCTTGAGACGCGTACTTGTAACGGACTGTAGATAATACTACGGTCACCCAAGAATTCCAATATGTATCAATCATTCAGTCGAGACGGATAGAAGGAACGTAAAACAATGTTGTGATCTGCGAATTCGTTGTTGGGCTGTGCTGCATCGCCACACAGTTCGCCGAGAAGCTTGGCTGGCTGTGTCCACTCCACCCCCTCCACCCCCTCCATTGGGGTCCTATGATGTGATCATTTTACAGCTTCGGCTGCATTCCATTTTCAATGCTCTGCGCCATGTGAACGCATATATACCGTTCTTTCCTCAGAACGACCATCATCCCCACCACCACGACCATGAACGGCTACTTCTCTGAACACATCGAGGTACGTTTTCGAGGTCGTTTCAATCTCTGTCCAAATGACCACGACACGATCGACATGGTACCTATTTCTGATCGACTTACGACAGGACCGATACCGTCTCCCCGAGGGGATGCGTCGAATCGCCTACGACGCAGATACCCAACGGTACACCTTTCGCGACCGCTCCGGCCAGCTCTACCAGAACGCCCCCGGGGAAGAATACGGCGTACTCCACCCAGTCGCCACGCCGCTGTCGCACCGGCGCAACGTGACCATCACCGGTATGGACACCTTTCCCCATCAGCCACCTCTTCTTCTGACGCTCGATCACAGACATTCCCGATCCTGCACTCAGAGAGTGGTCACGACGCCAGACGTCGACCAACACGTTTGGCGACATCCTCCCATCGAGCCACATCGCTGCTGCCCCGTCTGCCGTCCGATCCCTGACGAGCCCGAGCGGGCGGTTCGTCCAGGCGGCGCTGCCCAAGGTCCAGGGGGTCCTCCAGATCGTCCGGCGCCACACGACGCTCCGTCGGCCCAGGTTCGCCGCCGTGTCACGCAGCGTCCCGTTTTTGGACGAGAAGCAGGGACTGCTGGAGGACGGGACGTGGGAGATCGTGCACAAGGAGGAGATCGATGGCCGGCTGGCACGTTCCAAGTCGGAGATGCGGCCGCCGGGGTACTATGCACGCGCGTGAGGACGTGTACGTTTGCCATCAGTGATTGGCTTGTTCTTGTATCGGGGCTGTACGGATAGGCAGATGAGCATTATTTATGTACATGCATATCGCGTTGAAATCAAAAGGTGTCGGCCACAGGTCGCTCATGAACTTATTATCACCTGCGTGGCAAGTATGACCGCAACGATGGAAAGAGCTCCACAGAAACCCCGAGGCGGACATTGCCACTAGTGGATTCTCTCACCTTGAACAGGATCATGGGCTGACTGCAATGCGATCCTGTTCGAGATCAATCAAGCTCGAGTTACATGAGATATGATATATGCCATCTTGCAAAGACTACGCTTGGGCAACACACTGAAAACACGAACTGCAAAAAAAGGACACGGTATGCACGCTCACAGAGGAATGACAGAGAAAAGGAGACCGAAGCACCCAACACCGGGACTAGCGCACGACCAACCCCGTCCTCGGATCCTCGTGACGGGTACGGACGGGTTTCAGGCCAAGTCCGAACAGGCTCGTCCGTTTTTGGCGCGAGGAACTGCCGGCCGTCGATAGGGGACGGAGAGGGCCTTGGACGGGTGCGAGCTTTGGATCCAGCGTGATGGCTTCCACCCGGTCGCTCGAGAGGAACCTGACTTTGGCCGCGAGGCGTTGCGTAAAGGGCTGGTGCGCGGGAGGTGGAGGTGCGAACGACGGGACTTGGACTGGGCCTTGTGATTGAAGATGTAGTTGACTTATCTCCTGATTGGGGTGCATGGTGAAGGTGGGCATCAACGCCATGTACGGGGTAGAGGAAGATTCGGCTGGACTTGGCATTGGGTGCTCTGGGTGGGAGGATTGCGAGGTGCCTGTGGGGAGTTTCTCCTTGTCGGGGATCTACGATGGAATGCAGAAAGTAAGCTATAAACTATCGACGAGCTCGAGACACACATTGGGTGACTCGCTCGGGGTTGGCGTTGCAGCAGGCTTGTGACCAAAGTTGAGCGTGAGGCGAGCACCGTCTGAAAAGGTCGTGAATGCTACGTCATGACGATACTGGAGACAGGCAACGTACTCATAAACCGAGAGACACCGCGATCGGGAGTGTCTGGTGCGTCTTGGTGTGACGCACGCCTACGTGCCATGACGATTCGGTAGAGAACGTAGGACAGGGTATACGCAAAGCAGATTCCAAGGAAGATCAAGAGTAACTCGGGAACAAAGGGCTTGCGACCGGGTTTCGCAGCTGCATGTGTCGAAACGGCAGGTGTGGCGGTCGGGGTGGGGACGACTAAGGTGGCTTGAGGTGCCATTAAGGCCGGGCGGAGTGTCAGCGAAAGACAGCTCTAGAAAACGACAGATGCTGACAGCGAGAGCCAGGGAGAAAGAACCAACAAACCGACCCAGTTCGGAATTAAATACAGAGGAAGGGGGCTGACTCACAGAGACAGCCAGCGACAAGACAACTGTGGCTGACTGAACACCTAACTCCATTCGTTGGAGCGCTCTTATAGCTGGAGTGGAACATCAAGTCTCGTGTTGCGAGATGGCGCTGAGGTGAACTCGCATCCAGAAGTGGTTGTCATCCGGTCTCTTCGGTGCACAACGCATACCATGTCTTGGATGGCGGCGCAAGTTTCAGTCTGTCTCGAACGTGGTTTGCATCCCATCAATGGTACTTTCCGCTCGTCTAAAGGGCCCACGCACAGTTCCATCCCAAACAATCAAAAACGGTTGCACTGAAAATCGTTGTAGCACCAAGTAAGCGGGTCTATACAAGGTATCGTGGTATGAGACCAAGATTCTATGCCCCGAGTTCCTCCGCTTGTTGGGCTTTTAGCTTTGACATCTTCTTCATTCGACGCATCATGCTATGGGAATGTCAGACAGGAACAGCTTCTAGAGACATGCTACTCACTCGTCGTATTGACACCTGGTGGAAAACAGTCAACACTCTGAAGACACGGACACAAGGAATCACACACTTTTCATACCCGTGTCTCTCGTTCTCGCATTCCCAGGGGAGGTAGCTATGTTTTCTCCGGCAGGCGTTCAACGGTATCAGCAACCTGGTTGTGCGGTCAGTCAACCAATTTCCCCAAGAGTGCAACACATACGCAGAGCACTGGTCTCTCCATGCGACTGGTACGCGTGCGGCTTTGAGCTCCTCCTGGGAGGCGGTGTGTGCGGACATGGAACAAGTTTGTAGTGGCTATGCAATCCAGCGTTTTACAAAATAAATCATGACACTGGCTCGTCTCGCAAAGACACGGAACAGCAGGCGTGGATGCGCCTTCTTGTGCTCTGACACAAGCTGACGCACGCGCGTCTTTACAGTCCAACTCGATGTTGCACCCCAGTGAAAAAGAGTGATATGCATATGAATGATTGGCTATGTTTACCGATGTGCTATCTATAGGGTGTATGAGGATGTAGGTAGCTCGGGATTTTCCCACACTGGAGTGCTCGACGCACTACGACA